>JAOXJP010230852.1:0-10725 GCA_025762735.1 Platanus orientalis | reverse complement strand
AAAGTGAAATGATACTTCCCCTCTGTCTTGTCTCACGACGTCTCACAAAGAGGGTCAGCGCAGGTGATATTCCCCCATTCTGGACAGAATATTATTCTTTTTTTAAGAAGATACTCAGCAAAGACTCCACCAAATTGAAGGGAGAGGAAACATCATCCATCATAGAGTTTATAAAAGTAAAATTCAAATAAAAAATAAAGAAAAGATAACCATCTAGGAGCTAGGGCACACTGTCTCGGCCATTGACGGAATCCCTCGGTGTGCTCCCTTAACGAAGGCCTAAGGTCTGCCCATATGCAGGGTAGGACACATGGTTCAAAAAAGTGGAAATATCCCCCCCCCTCCCACCCCACAAAGTGTAAGTCACTTTTTCGATATCATGTGTCTGCTCCTGCATATGGGTGATTATAAGTGGTCATTAAGGAGGCATACCAAATCACTGCTGGCTAATGCATGGACCAATTCAACATTCTAATGCCCGATCTCCTGACAAAGGAAAAAAGAATTACCTGCAAGGAATAAAGTAGGTCTTTATGTCCTCCCTATTTAAGGTATATCATCCTTTCTGTTAATAAACAAAACAAATGTTCGGTCCAGGTTTTGGTGTCAGGACACAAGTGGACGTCGTATGGATTAAAATGGATAAGAGTTATATGAAATTTCCAATTATCCCCCATTTTATTTCATATGATGTCCCCTCCCTTGGTGTACAGAATGGAGTCCTGAATTCCATTCTGTACACCAAATCCTGAACAGGACATTTTCTCCCGATTAATAAATTTTCATTGGTATCACCAACTTACCTTCCTCTAGAAAATGATTTTCTGTGTTGACAGAGGCTTATGTAGGTGTGACATAGATTGACACATTATGTGTTTTTTAATTTGGTGTTTCTTTTTTTAACACTTAAATACTTTTTTTCAGCTTATAAATCACCGAAAACACTACAGGCACTTTGTCATCACAGAACATTTTCTTCCAAAGAAAAAAAAGTACTTAAAAAACTTAGAATATAGATTAAAGGGAAAAAATAATAAATAATAAATCATGAAAAAAGGAACTTATTCCAAAGGTAGGATATTTTGAGTCACCTAACCCCTTAAATATGATTATAGATTAAGATATAAAGTAAGTGTGAATGTAGTTGCACCATAAAGGTAGAGCAATTTAGTCATTGTAACAATATATTCCTTAATTAGGTATGGGACGACAACCCATGTGTCTAGAAAGTGGATTTCTTGCTGTGCAAAGACTTGAAACACTAGGGCGTCTGCATCAGTGTTGGGTGTTTTTTTATTTTTTTTACCACATGTCACCCGGTGCCCTAGTGCTTCAAGGTTGCGGCAAGTTTTTTTGCACTGTAGGAAATCCACTTTAATGTGTATAAGGCTCACAAAGCAACACTGGCTAAATGAATTATATTCGAGTGACAAATTGAGCCAAATATAGAGAATAACCTAACCAGCACAGATTCTCTTAAATACTAAGAAAAGGCCTTAAGCAAGCTTATATGTTTGTTAATTCAATATTGTCCAATTTCCACCTTTTTAGCAGTAAACTTGGTTTAGTGGAAGTGGAAGCTTTTGGTCTGAGCACTTGGGGCGACAAGCCTCCCTCTTGGAAAATTATTACTGTATAACAGAAGCCATCACATTAGCATGAAAAAAGAATACACCCAACTCCAGAATACGAAGAAAGGAAAGATGGTACCATTTTATGTCCAGAAATATAAATTATCATCTTCCTTTAGTAATTCAACTCTTTAAATAACCATTAAGTAAGCAAACCCACGAAGGATTTACAAATAAGGGAGCCTCTTGTGTCTGTGGCTACAAGACTTATAACACCCCATATCTAAACAGGTCTCGTGTACTTAGGGTTTTGACCCACCACATTATAAATTCATATAAAAGGTAGCATAGTCTAAAACTCGGTATTACTATATCAATTTTTACCCTAAAAAATGTCGTTTAATGTTGGAATTTTGATAAATTTATCTCTCACCATTCAAATAACACATTTTATATGATTGTGAACAACCAAACAGGATTGACCTTGGCAATGCCTTAGGTAGGATCCATCAATAGTGAGTCCTAATCCATGTATATGAGGCATGTGTCCCGAAAAGGCGTTGTCCAAATTTTTTCCCAATGGAATTCTTTTTATATAATAAAATGAAGAGGAACAAGAAGATACTTGAAAACCAATTGTTGGCATCAAGGGAAACTAGTAATGAAACGGAAATGGAAAATGTCCTTAAATCAAAAAATTAAGTGTGTTCCATATAGATATGTGAAAGGCCCCAAACGCAGTTCCTAGAGAATCATCTTCATCATAAGGGGGGGATTCAAACCAAAATTTGGATTAGAGGATTCAAAACTTGAAAATGAGATCCTCAGCATCTAGACTGCCATAGGAATAGCATGATTTATGTTGGATCAAGTCGACATAATTAGTTGCGTTAACTTAACTATAGTCTGACAATCAATCAGTTTTAGGACACCTGAACTTATAGAATTTAAACTCTAATAAGGAGCTAAAATTTCTTCATCCACATTGATCTGAAAATTAATTCTTACTTGTTCCGATCTGGAGTAACCAAATATGACAAATAAATAAATAAATATATATATATATATATATATATATATATAAAGAAGAAGAATATATACATGTTCTCACGAACCATTTTAGCTTCGTATATTTTATTTTTATATTTTTAGTACTGGTAGGTATTATGTGTATTGACTTTAAAGTAGTTTGTTGTATTAATGATTTGTGCTATGTCGTTTTCGATGCTTCTTCCCCCCACACATTCCTCACCGCTCGCCTTGAATCTTTTATTATCTTCTAGAGTTGCTGCAAGGCAATACATGGTCAGCTATGGTTTAACTTTAAAGTCTTTACTCTATCGAGACATGATGGAGTAGACTAGTATATAAAAATTGATGTGAAGCATCAATATATTCTATCAATCCATGTGATAAAGAATCCATTCAAATCAAGATATCAATCCACGTGATAAAAGATTCCAATCAAGTGATTTTTGTTAAAGGTCTACAACAATAATTGAGAAGCGGGTTCATTTCATTTCATTGTATCCCTATTTCTAATAACTATTAAAAGGGAATATATTTGGGAAGAGTAGATTCTAAAAAAATTGTAAGATTATGTTATATTTTATAGATGCTTATGCTTGTCATTTTCATCTTCCTTATCAATAATAATAATAATAATAATAATAATAATAATGATAATGATAATAATGCAATCGTTTTCATCACTGGTGCGGAATGTGTATATACACATGCTTCTTAAATCTCAACCTCAAGTTTGTAGTGCCATCCACATTATATTAATTACTAAGTTAAGAAGAAAAAAAAAACCAACTTTGCGACAAGAAGGTCAACCAATTTTGGTCCTTTCATCGAGTCAGCTGTAATGGAAGTTGTGACCATCCCATTTGCTCGCATTGGATTATCATCTTTTAAAGCTTCTCTTAGTAGGGATCATTGATTTGAAAGCTGGGTTCTACCTCATCAAATTATTAGTGATTTATTAGCACCGAAAGATGAGCCACTCACTTTTTACCCAATTCCTGACTCTCGCCCCTTTTCTTTTTTATTTTATTTTATTTTTAATTTTAAGCCTCTCCCACGTCAGTGACCCCACATTAAAGAAGAGGGGTGTCGGTTTTGTCAGGGGGTGTCGGTTTTGTCATTCTTTTTTCAGCCACAATTTAGATGTCTCCTGATCTAACGATTAGGGTTAGAGTTGGTTTTAGAAAAATACTCCAAGAAAGGAGTTGGTGGTTTTGAACGACAAAAGACACTGAAAACCTAATTTTTTATTAAGAAAAAATCCAGGGAATGTAATTATACGAAGACAAAAAAAAATTCAGGGTTTTCTTCCTCCGTGAGTTTTGAGAAGGTAAAAAAGAGAAAAGGTGAATAAGAGTTTTGGTGTAGGTTTTTGGGTTTGGAATTACATATTTTTTGTATGGATTTTACATTACATAGCAAAGAACATCGTTTATCTTCTATGAACGAAGATACATTGTTAAACCATGTAAATCTGTGTTTTATATTTTTCTATGTTTTGATCTCTTTTATGTATTTTTCTTATTAATTTGTGCTGGAATAATTATAAGTGGTATTAGAACGTCGGATTCGGCCAGAGAGGATTAGATTTAAGAACAAGTTGTTGATTACCGGAATTTTGTTTGATGGCAGTGAAAGGATTGTTGATGGCCAAGTTCAAGGCAGATCCCTTTGATAGAAAAACAACTTTAGTCTATGACAAAGTATGGTTAAAGATATTATGATACAATAAGGGCTAATCAAAGCATTATTCGGCAAGAAAAAGAAACTGACAACCATGTTAGACGGTGACTATAAGGAACTTGAGATGAAAGAAGTGAGCAACATCCGTTTATGTCTCGTATTAGAGGTAAAATACAATGTTTTGAATGAAACTTCTACTCCAAGATTTTGGAAAAAAAATAAAAAATTTATATATGTCAAAATCGCTCACAAATAAATTGTTTATAAAAAACAATTATATCAATTGCAGATGGAGAACAAAACTAATATTTTGGATTATCTCAATGTATTTAACAAAATTATTAATCAACTGTTAAGCGTTGAAGTGAAAATTGAAGAGGAGGACAATGCACTTCTTCTTTTGGTTTTTCTTCCAACTTCCTTTGATATACTTGTGATCACATTATTAGTTGAAAAAGACACTCTCAAGGTTGATGAGGTGATAACGGCTTTATTGGAGACTGAAACACTTCGGAAGCCAGGAAACGGTTCCCAAACATAAGGGTTAGTGGCTAAGGGTGCATCAAGTCATCAACATGGAATAAGCAAATATTTGAAAACAAAGAGAGGTTACGTTTGAAATCAAAGGGAAAGAGCAGCAAATTCGAGTGTTACGATTGCAAAAAGGAATGACACATGAAAAGGGATTGTAGAAAACGCCAAAAAGATTTGAAGGAAAAGAAAAGAAAACAGGAACAATCTTCAGATCAAGCTAGCGTTGCAGCAGACAATTCAGATAATGATGGAGATCTTTTCTCGATTAGTACAAGTACGAATTATCTTGTTGAAATGTAGATTTTAGATTCTAATTGTTCTTATCACATGTGTCCTTATAGTGAGTGGTTTGATAGTTATAGTCCTTACAATGGTGGTACTGTTCTAAAGGGTAATAATGCGGCTTGCAAAACCATTGGAACAAGAACTATTAAAGTTAAAATATTTGGTGGCATGATAAGAACACTTGGGAAGGTTAGGCATATTCTGGATTTTAAAAAAAAAATTAATTTCCTTGGGTGCATTAGACTCGAATGGATATACTTTCACGGCAACAGGTGGAATCCTTAAAGTCACTAAGGGGACTATGGTTGTCATGAAGAAGAAAATGAATGAAATTTATACAAGTTGATAGGGAATACAGTTATAGGTGGAGCAGTTGTAACTACTCATGTTGATTGTGATACTGATAATATTACTCTATGGCACATGAGGTTAAGTCATATGAGTGAGAAAGGGTTGTTAGAACTTCACAAACAGAATTCTCTTGCAAGGGTGAAAACATGTAAACTTAGGTTTTGAAAGTAATATTGTTTGTATGGAAGACAGTGCAAGGCCAGTTTCATGACAAGACAACATACAAGCAAGGAAGTTTTGCAGTACATACATTCAGATGTGTGGGGACCCATAAGTGTACCTTTTAAAGGTGGAGATATTTATTTTGTGACATTTATTAATGATTTTTTTCGAAAGGTATGGGTCTATTTTATGAAGCAAAAAAGCTAAAGTTTTTACAAAGTTCAAGCAATGGAAATCGAAGTTAAAAAATAGATAATGGGATGGAATATAAGGATAAGGAACTCATCAAGTATTGCAAGGATGATGGTACCACAAAACATTTTACTACACCAGTTAAACCACAATAAAATGGTGTAGCAGAAAGGATGAACATGACACTTCTCGAAGAGGCAAGGTGCATGAGGTTGCAAGTAGGTTTGCCAAAAACTTTTTGGGTTGAAGCAGTTGACATGGCATGTTTTATTGTCAACAAATCACCATCAAATGTTATTAACTTCAAAATCCCAGTAGAGGTTTAAACAAGTAAAACAATTGATTATTCCATTTTTAAAATATTTGGTTGTTTATCATATATTCATGTGTAAGAGCAACAACGGTCTAAATTGGATCCAAAGTCAAGGAAATGCATATTCATTGGATATGAAAAAAGGGTGAAAGGCTACAAATTTTGGGATCCAGTTGCGCATAGGAAAGTCATCAGCAAGGATGTTATGTTTGATGAGGGTTTTATGATGAAAAGCAATATGGATGAAGGAAATCAGTTGGTAGATTCTCATGCTAGTGAAAATTCAGTCTAAGTGAAGCTAGAGGATACAATGTGACTAAGGAGGGAAGAGAATATGGCAGAATATTCTTAATGGGAGTCTTCTAACAGCATGGTATAGTAACAGGAACAACAACAAGGCCTTGCTACAAGCAGGGACAAAAGAACTCATAAAGCACCAGTCATGTATGGTTTTGAAGATATGGTAGCATTTGCATTAGTTGTTGGTAGTGGTGATCCATATTATTTCCAGGATGCTATTAGTTGCAGGGATAATAAAAATTGAATGACTGCAATGATGGAGTAAATAAAATCACTTCACAGCAACACGCTTGAGAATTGATTAAAAAATCAAAAGGTAAAAATATGATTGGTTGTAAATTAGTGTACAGAAAAAAAGGAAACAATATCAGAGAAAGAAGGGAAAAAGTTCAAGGCTAGATTAGTGGCAAAGGAGTATAGACAGGAAGAGGGAGTTGATTATAATGAAATATTCTCTTCAGTAGTAAAACATGACTCAATCAAGGTGATGTTAGCCATGGTTGCTTTACTCGATTTAGAGTTAGATCAACTGGATGTGAAGACAGCATTCCTTTATAGTGAATTGGATGAGCAAATTTATATGGACCAACCAGAGGGATTCAAAGAGCAAGAAAATGAGGAGTTTGTTTGTAAGCTAAACAAATGTTTTATGGGCTCAAGCAATCTCCAAAACAATGGTACAAGCCCTTTGATTCCTTCATGGTGAAGATTGGCTACATGAGGAGTCAATATGACAGTTATGTTTACTACAGAGTTCTTGAGGATGGTTCTTTTATTCTACTGATGTTGTATGTTGATGACATGTTGATTGCTGCAAAGAATAAGCATGAGGTTAATTTGCTAAAGTCCAAGTTGAGCAATGAATTTGACATGAAGGATCTAGGTGCTATTAAAAAGATCATTGGTATGGAAATCCAGAGGAACATGAAGGCTAGAAAACTTTGATTATCTCAAAAGCGATGTGGAAAATGTGTTAGAGAGGTTTAGTATACAAAACTCCAAACCAATAAGTACTCCTCTAGCAAATCACTTCAAGTTATCTGATAATTTGTGTCCTACTACAGATGAGGAAGTGGAGAATATGTCCTAAGTGTTGTACGCTAGTGTTGTGGGAAGTCTTATGTATGCAATGGTTTGCAGTAAAGCAGATCTCTTACATGCAGTTACTTTGGTAAGTACATGGAAAATCCAGATAGAAAGCATTGGAATGTTGTAAAGTGGATTCTAAGGTACTTAAAAGGTACAATGAATTTTGGTATTTTATTTGAACATCATAAAGGAACATTTACAAGTTGTGAACTATGTTGATGTTGATAATGCAGGTGATTTAGACAAGAGGAGGTCTACAACAGGGTATCTTTTACTCTTGTAGGTAGGCCTATTAGTTGGAAAGCAATGTTACAGCCAACAACTGCTTTATCCACAACTGAGATAGAATATATAACAACCGTTAAAGGTACCAATGAGGTTTTGTGGGTGACAGGTTTAGTCATAAAACTTGGGTTGAAACAAGAAAAATTGGTGCTGTATTGTAACAGTATGAGTGTCATTCATTTGACGAAAAAACAGTTTTATCATTCTAAAACCAAGTACATTGATGTGAGGTATCATTGGATACGAGATTTAATTGAAGACGGAAAGATAAATTTGATGAATGTTCACACCAAAGACAATGCAGTTGACATGATGACAAAACTGGTTACTATAGAAAAATGCTTGAACTTAACCAATCTAGTTCATTGTTGAAGATTGGTAGAACCACCCTTACTAAGTGGGTGGGGCACCTCAAGGAAAGGAGGTGCAGAGCAATATCATATGTTGGTGTGGTACTAAGGAGCTGTGTCGCACTATAATACAGGACAAAGACAACTACAAATGATCTTCTAAGGGGCTGAAAAATAAAACCAAGGTTGAGATTTGTCGGTTTTGTCTTTCCTTTTTCAGCCACAACCGTTAGATCTAGAGCTAGAGTTGGTTTTAGAAAAGGACTCTCATAAGGGAGTCAGTGGCTTTGAACGACAAAGTTAGTGAAAATCCTAATCTATTATTAGGGAAAAATCAAGAGGAAACAGCCGTATGGAAACAAACTTTTTTTTCTTCTTGGGTTTTCTTCTTCTCAAGGTTTTGAGAGGATAAAAGAGAGAAAGGGTGTACAAGGGTTTTTGTATGGATTTTCGGGTTTGGAATTACACACTTCTTGTACAGATTTCACATTACATAGTGAAGAAGATCGTTTCTCTCCCGTGAACATAGGCACATCGCCGAACCACATAAATTTTGGTGTCTTCTATTTTTCTGTGCTTTAATCTCTTCTATTTATTTTTCTTGTTAATTTGTACTGGAATAATTGTTGTGAAACACAACAGGGGGCATACATCGATGTAATCTATTACATAATTGCTATCCATAGAGTTTGAAACCCTAACTTGTCTGATGGAAAGGCTATATCATACCATCTCTCATGGAACAAGAAGGATTTTGTCTTCCTCCCTTATCAGACGCTTGGTCCATTGGGTGGACATGTCAGTGCCGAACAGGATAAGTGCCCCCTCCTCCACACAAAAAAAAGTGTAAATCACTTTTTGGTACTAATGTGTCCACCCCCTAACACCCAAAGGACCAAGCATTCGTGAAGGAAGGCAGACAGAATCCTTCCTCCACCAGGGGGAGGATTGTGTCCACTTTCTCCTTGTATACTAACCTTTGTTGGGGGTCAAGGGGGTGGACACATCTGTATCAAAAGTGATTTAAACTTTTTGGGGAAACGTGTATTACCATGAGTTGCAGTTATAGGTAAAGGGGTTGGTCAAAAAACTAAACCCTCAACAGGTCTAGCACTTAGCTGTTGGATAACCGCTATAAAGATTGTCCATGGGTAGGGAAGTAGATCGTATGCATAATTCTCACATTTCTCTTCTTTATGCATCGATTTTGCACTGTTGTGCGGGTTCTTGGGGCTCATGTAGCAAGGAAAGACAAGAATGCTTTTGATTTAATAGCAAGTATGGTCCTAAACAGACTAATATGGAGGAACAAGATTTATGCAGTCACTAGGGTAAGGCTTTGTTATTGTTGTTGCACATCTCACATTGTAGAATATAGAAGATATTTTAGAGACTGTCAGCATCTAATGAACTGACAAGATATATATATTTTTTTTTTATTTTTATGTTTTTAATAAAGACCTTTACTTGAGATTGGTATACCAAAATTGATGTGATCTTTTGAGTGGAGTGGACCTTGTTTCTTCTTTTTCCTAGTCTATTCTTGATGAGCAACTTTATAAAGATGAATATGAGGGAAAAAAATACTTTAAAAAACATGAGGAATGATAGAGCACATTAAATCACAAAACAATAAGGGTTTAACCAAGGGTGATATATGTAGTACATGACATGGGTTGATCAGCCAGTAAGCAAGCCCTGTGGCCCTTATGGTTATCATTTCCATAACAACATAACTTATTCAAAATAACTTTTTCGGGTAAATATTAAAAAATTAATAAGGGGGAAGAAAAATTACACCCAAACCAAACTCTTCACTATTATAATCAAGGTGCATCGCATCCCTCGAGCCCTTCCCCTTGTTATATAAAAGTATGCAGCTTGAGTGGTTTCATCACCCCTTTTGAAGCGATTTCTAGTATTTATATAAATACACAGTGGCATTCTAAAGGAAAAGAATTTGAAGCAATGGCAATGTGAAGTCAAAATCTAGATAGGTCAAAAAGTGTCGAACTTTAACCAATCCTTAACTAAATCCTTTGTTACAAGAGTGAAAAGAAGTTACATTTGAATTTATTTGAATCTATGATCGGTTGATCTAAAAAGAAAAAGAAGAAAAAATTGTTATTATAATTATATATATATAAAAAAAAAAAAAAAAGAGTTAAAAAGTGGCCAAAGTGTTGTTTAAACTAAACTCTATGTAATGATTATTTCCAAATATTTGTAAGGATTCTGGATTCTCTCTAGATCCAAGGAATTCTTTTGACTTCGATCATCTGGTGCATTCGTACTCCGAAAAAAGTGGAAAAGGTATTTTAACCTTTTTAGGGTATTTTCACTTTTTTGGTATTACGTGTGCACCAACAGTCGCAAGAAGACTTGCGATCAAGGGAGGATCCGGGAGAGCCGTGCATAAACATGGATACCAGCCAATGGATCATATTGAGTGAGGACCATCCAATAGTGTGGTGGATGACCATGGGTGACGTAAACCACAGACTGACCGGAAAAGATTGTATACGGAAATCTGCTTTTCCTGATATATTAGGATGGCATTAGGAGGTGGAAACGTCAGTAC
>JAOXJP010230851.1:0-10725 GCA_025762735.1 Platanus orientalis | reverse complement strand
CCCCCCCCCCCCCCCCCCCCCCCCCCCCCCCCCCCCCCCCCCCCCCCCCCCCCCCCCCCCCCCCCCCCCCCCAAATACTACTCAGCGTGATGTGTGTCCCTTGCATGCAGGGGGCACTTTAGGAGGGTGCACCAAATCCTTTGAGGCTTGCATGTAGGGATGCAAATAAACCGGATATGATCCGGATACTGGTATATTCGTATTTGGTTCATTTATAATCGGATATTTAATCAAATTGTGTGTGTGTCTATATATATATATTAATGAATGGATATTTAATCAAATAGGATACATATAGATTCATATTTACTTTAAACATACATGAATATGAACTGAATACGAATAATAATTGGATATTTGTATCGCTAGTTGCACGATAGCCATGTATTTCCTTTGTTCCCCAATGGAATTACGATGACTCAAGCTTGCTGCTGTCCCGATGGAGATCTTCCCATCAGATACCTGTCCCCAACAGGATAAATCTGCCAGGGAAAACTATGGGTATCCACTCTTGGGTTTTGAAGAAAATCCCTTGCTGGAGCAGATACTTAGGATGCAACTTTGACGGGTCCTCACTTTAAAAAAAAAAAAATCAAGATCAGCTATTCGCTGTCACAAGGGATAAAACGTATTGTGCAGGAACAAAATGTATGTTGTGCAATTTGGTGAGTAATACCTTAGTAACAAGGCAACCAGCCATAAATTTTCATTTCTTTTCCTACACGAATCTTAAGGAGTGATGAGAACATCTCAAGATTGTGATGTATTTTTGAATCTGGTGCTTCTTTTTGGACACCTACCTTTTCAACTGAGCACTTTGTTGGACATTTTTAACCCCCAACACACCACGTGTCAGTTTATAATTCATCAAGACACTTTTTCGTCACAGAATATTTGTTTCGTTATATTACTAGTGTCATCGTACTCTGAGAAAATCTGGGGGAAATAATTCAATACATTTGAGAGGTGCCCCTTTGGCACTCCAAAGCAGTTTTTATAGAACTGGACCAAGAACTGAACATTCCAACTGTTCAGACCACCAACCATAAAGGCAAACGGTCCAATCTAAGCCATAACCGTTCGAGTCCTAAAACCATTGTCTGATTACAGAACCATCCTGCCTAATGGTCCGACCGCTGAACCATGCGGTTCTATCAAGCCATTCAGACTGGTCCCCAACTCCCCATGGCTCTCGATTTCCTATACTAATCATATTCAATTAATTACAGCATCTTGATTCAGACAATTTGAACCTGGCAGTCAGAATGTAGGAACAATGATTGCTGGGTAACAGTTTAACCTCCCTTGCGCTTTCTAGACATTGTTCCAAAGGGAGAATGAAAAATATGGACACCATTCACAACATCTAGAAAAAATACCACTTTCCTAATACCCAAACCAGGTCGGCCACTTGAAGGGTCACCTTCAACCTCTAGAGGATTGAAAATCTGAAATCCTTCCAAAAGAGGGCTCGAATTGTGTGAAAACGAATCTTGTGAGAACTGTGCAAACGGCACCAGAGGGGCCGACACATCAGTACCAAAAAGTGATTTACACTTTTTAGGAGGCAATTATCACTTTTCGGTGCTGATGTGTCTGCACCTTAATATCGTTTGCACAGTTCTCATGAGATTCATTTTCACCTAATTTTTTCCCTCCAAAAGATACCTCAATGTGCGTAACACGGAATAAAAGGATTTGACCTATTTTTTGAAAGATTATAAGAGAATTTTATTGAAGAAAGAACCAGGACAAGAAACACAAGGCATCACCCAGGATTTGACCTTGAACTTGCCTTTGCTCCCTATAAACCAATACCAACAAGCCTAAATTGAGATATACAGCCTAAGTTCGTTTAATATAAGCAGCATCATGTTATGCTTATTGGTTCTTACAACAAAGATGAGTTCTCTTTCTTGCTTATACCTCTTCGAGATTGCCTTCCACGAATTACATCCAAATTCAAAATTCATTATTTTTAAGTCATGGAGCTCCTTTACGATGAAGTCCCACTTTTGATGGCAGTTTCTTTCTAGCCACAGACTCCCATAGGGAAAGAGATGTTAAAGACGTATACTTTCATTGAAAGATCCAGTTGACCAATACATTATGATCTTCACGCTATCAGTGAACACCCACTTACAAGCTTGGCTATCTCTGGTAAAAAATAGCTATTGATAAATAAACAATGAGAAAACACTCACCCTAAAATAGAAAAAAATCGCCACAATTTAATCACTTCTTAAATGTCAAAGTTCTACCCTAGTCACAAAGCCATTGGGTATTTTATTCGCAAATGCTGTGATAGCAAGAATAACCTCATGCAGATAAGTAATTGCACCTAAATATGCTAGAATCTGTAAATTGCACAAAATAATCATGAAGAAGAGATACTACTGAAGATCTATAATGAGTTCAGAAATAACACTAGCTAAGGAGAGAACCCACAAGACTGCTTTCATTAAAAATGAGCAAGTGAAGTTTTCACCTTAAATGTTTAATTCATTTCTAATGCTTCAATATAGATAAGAACTATCCAATTCTTCTCAAACAGGACAGAGGCTGAAAATGAATTGAAGCAAACACCAATAGGTTCAGGATTCCCAATAGAAGCAGTTATCAGTGTTATACTTGTGGCACTTGAGCCTTTGATGGAGGAACTAGTTACTTGGATGGTAGAATTTCTCTCAAGTGGCTTTCAATGTTGCACTGGTGGTATTCTGCAATTGTGCCTGTAATGGAAAAGATGATCTCCCCAATGTAGGAACTAGTTTCTTGAGAGGTAGATTTTTTCTTAAGAAGCCCTTGAGCTGAGCCCCATGTAGGAACTAGTTTCTTGCATGGTAGAACTTTTCTTAAGAAGTAATTTTTTCAAATATAGTCATCCAAGAGCATCAATCAAAAAACAGAATCATCCAAGAACTTCTAAAAGCTGAACCATATTCTATTTCATCTTCTAAAGCCAAAATACTCCAAAGGATGTTGCGAAACATCCATGGTCGTGTACCTTTTTAATTATCACAGAAAAACCATGTTTCCATTTATATGGGTGTGAGCATTTACATGTTAGCTTTTCTTTCCCATCTTTCCTTTGTGTCAAGCCTGCGGGTTGAAAGCCAAGAAAGAAAATATGAAATACCGTGGATTAGCATCTACAACAGTCTCATGCATGAAAATTAATAGATCAATATCATAACCAAAACATGTGCAACTATAGTAACATATGGTATTATAGCACAACCATAGCAGATGTATCCCTGAGATCCATGAATGATCTTATGTGCATATGTATATATCTCCACACAGATGCATGCATGCATGCATTTAAAATGTTTAGAAAAAAATATGGTATTAATGTGAAGAATAAGCCTGTAAGCTTTGCGTGTAAGCCTCATGAGCTTGGCTTTATATTAAAATAAACATATACTTATGGCATTAATAAAAATAAATAAAAAATCAAGTATGAAAAGGAAATGCATGACAACTAAAACATTCAGAAAAAAATACCCTTATAAATCAAAATTAGAAGAGTCTGTGAAGCATGTGCATAATTGCCTCACATTTGAGGCATGAGCCTTAAGCCTTGAGGCGTTTTCCTCAACCTCACACACCTTTTAAAATACTGACTCAGATGTATTTGTATTGATTATGAGAAATGTGTCATCCCAATATAAAGAAAAATATATGAAGGATGTGATATACCCCCAATACAACTTTTGGCGCTTCTTTGACACCAAAGATGCTGCTTCTTTGTCCTGCTGGAGTGAAATGTCCTTAGTGTCATCCTTGGAGATGGAAACACCAGAATCTTCAAGCATTACATTTGTTTCTTCATCTTTACTATCTATGGCTTTGACTTCCTTTCCACGGGCTTTTGCAGCCACACTTGCATTCCCTGGAATCATTTTCCAAGAAGTAATGAGACGTCCCATAAAAAAAATCATAAATCACAATGGCAATAAAGCAGAGCCACAAAAGGAACCTTTTGAACTCTTTTGAATCTTTGACCTTGCTTTTATCTGTAAACGTCTCCTGTGTAGCTCCTATCAAATGCAAGGATAAAAGTACTCAAGAATAGCGCTCCAATTATCTAGGCTTAAAAAATTAAAATAAAAAAGAACCTAGAAAACATGCTAAATAGCCACCAGAAAACTTAAAAAGAATTCATTACAGCTATCTTGAAAACCATATGTAGCGAGGCAGTCTTTGGTATTCCACTATATCTCATGTTTTTTCCACCCTTCAAATACGGTGGTACCTCTGACAGAGGAATTACTCATCTAAAGCCACAATTCCATAGCAGGTCATAGACATACTATCCCATCCTGAACTTTCTATACTTTCATGTTTTTGTGCGGTTTCACAAACTGGATTTGGTTTCTTTCTTCTTCTTCTTTTTTTTAAATCTTTTTTCTTTTAATCCCCCTTCTGTTGAACATGTAAATCCAATAATGACAACAACCAAAGCATTAAAGTGCCAGGCCTAGGGTGTTGAAACCCAACATCCAGTATTCTAGTACATGAGGACAGAAGGGACTTATTCTCTGCATATCCTACTCCTATTTGCTGGTAATCAGGCCAAATCCCAGATCATACACATGCAGAAGATCCTAAAGGTCAGACTTAAACAGCTATCAAATATTTGGCTACATGGACAAGCAGATGGCAGAATGGTTGACATCATAGACGGAAAAATGTTGATCACACTTATTGATCAGGCATGGTCATAGGACAAAGTATCACATACCAATCAAATGCTCAGGTGTATGTGCAGTTCAAATGAATAGAAAAGTAAAGTATTTCACTGACATACAGTGTTTGATGGCACACAATGCTCTTAAGGCAAAAAATGTAGTGTTGCACATGATGCTAGATAATATTAATGAATTTAGACTGTCTGCAGGTGCTGAGAGCACATCTCTGCTCTGCTTGTGAATCTAGGAATGAGCCAATTGAGATGCTTACCAAGACACTGCAAAATGAAAATGTAGAGTCTGTTGCTGAAGCTGAAATGATTGATCCATGTGATTCAGTAAATCACAACTGCTGTAACCTAGAGCTTGCAATTACATAAGTTATTTGGGGTATTTTCCTAATCAGTAACAACCTTTCTTTTTATTTGCTTAGTGATCAGTTGTAAATGTTAACCAAAATTTCTCTCCCTCGAGAAATTATCATAACAGGAGCAACCAGCAACAGTACTAGGAGACAAAGGACAGGGGAACATGAGTTGATGTATTTCTGGGATTTTAAATTTCTTTAAGAAGCTTAGCATTAAAGTTATCCAATCTGAATTTGGATCTTCTGGTGATGCACTTGAATACAATTGAATTTTCAAAGAAAGCAACATGACATAAAAATTTCTGCAATAAAACCCTTGAAACCCAAAACCACAAAATGGACTTTATCACATGACCAATTAGCCCAATAACCAAACATGGGCCCTAAAGACAATTCATGGGTTTATATAATAGAACCCGTGGGCCACAAGTCCACTAGCTAAAACCCATATTGCATGTCCATAAAAGATAAGTGGGTTCACCTGTATTCTCCCACCACCCCACCAAATGAGAATGAAGGAGTAAGTTACTCCAACTACCTAAAACACCCTCCAAGGTCTATAAAAACACAAGACCATAGATCAGGGGGGGACCATTTTGCAAAAGCTTGGACTAGAACAAATTTCAAAAAGGAAGATTCAAGTCACCAAATATTTGCCAACACAAATTTGGTGTATCAATCCTGAAATCATAAAAACTTAAAAACAAATACCAAAAAGAGTAAGAACTTCATATTTTGATGGTGAGGATACAATCTCTCTAATATCACTCTTTTTGCAAGAATGTGAACCTCTGATTCTCCATTAAAAGGAATCGAAGTCAAAGACCTTATAGTGTGTTTCTCAAATAATGAATGTGTGTCTGATTGGTTATAGAGATCTTCTAGGAGGGTTTCGTGCTTTATCTCCTTGAAGGTGTTGAGTCTTTCTCTTTCCTGAACTGTAGAGTGTTGTGGAAAAGGATGACTTTGTCTCTATATGAAGTGACTTGTAAATGACTTGAATCTTCCTTCTAAAGAGTTGTTATAGTCCAAGTTTTTACCAAAAGGTCCCCCTTTGTTTATAGTCTTTTGCTTTTATAGACCTTGAAGGAGTGGATTAAGTAGTTGGAGTAATTTACCCCTACATTCTCATTTGGTGGGGTAGTGGGAGAATCCAAATGAGCCCACTTCTCTTTTATGGGTCTACAACATGGGTTTTGGTTATTGAACTTGTGGCCCATGGGTTCCATTTTATATACCCATGAATTTTCTATTGGACCCAAGGTTATAGGGACAATTGGTCATGTGATAAAGTCCATTTGGTGGTTTTAGGTTTCAAGGGTTTTATTGTAGAAAGTTTGCTGTCTACAAGTTTGCCCCCCCAAGGATGTGGTGCCAGAGGCAAGGGTAACACGAGTAATTAGCGATGCATTCTTGATGTCAACAGGCATCGTTGATATGTTGTATGCCCAACAGAGAAGATGGTGGATGCCACTGAACAAGTACCATGCTGCTGCCAAATGTCCACCATTGTTGCATAATTTTACTAGAGATGCAAATACAATGTTTTGGAGAAACAGTTCATGACATAGTATGTGGCCTTAATTTCCCTTGCCATTGCCACCTGACGGCTGCAAAAACTTGGTATATCATCTTTCATAAATGTAGCCAGAGCTTTGACCTGGGTTGATATCGCTATGCTTGCTCAATTTATATCTTGTGATTGCCCAAACACTCACCAGATAAGTCAACTGTAAAAAAAATTTCTCATGAAAAAATATTCGAACAGAAGCCCTCCCAGTTTAATGTAATCTTAGGAACTTCCATATAATGACTGCATGTCTCGGACATTGAACATTTCCGAGCTTGAAGACCACACCTTATGCGCTGATGAAATTGGCCCATCCGGAGTATTAGAAACGGGCCTAGCATATGAGACTAACACAAATGATTACTTGTGTAATTCCATAATCATACACATCATATCTCATGGATTCAATTGTTTCAAGAATCCTAGTAAGGATTTCATTTCCAATCTTGACCACCCATCCAATATTGTCTCTAAAATTAATGGGAGAGAGAGAATGACAGTGAGTAAAAGGACCAGGAATGTTGGCACTGACTAGGAAACAAGCTATGTCGCATGCATCAAATCACCACCTAAATCCATGCC
Organism: Platanus orientalis; assembly: GCA_025762735.1. Lineage (NCBI taxonomy): Eukaryota > Viridiplantae > Streptophyta > Magnoliopsida > Proteales > Platanaceae > Platanus > Platanus orientalis. Next base: position 3,512 of record JAOXJP010230851.1, on the reverse strand, counting down.
TCCCCCCCCCCCCCTACCTTAAGTGTTTTGTTTGGTGTTGCTGTGGACCCACATGAGGAAGAAAGCATGAGAGCATAAGAGAGATAGGTAGTTGAAATACTTTGGCTTCGATCTACCTTAGTGAATCATGGAATTCTTCCAGAAGGGGGCAGTACTATTCAATTTTATTAACATAGCCAAATTTGGTCCATATTCAATCAGTGAAGTAAGCCCATATCCAACCTGTACACAGAAAACAGCTGCTGATTTCTTCTTCTCTAATTTGTATCACTTGGGCATAGAATCCATTATATTCTGCAATATAGCTTATTAGAGCTTGTTTGAAAGATAAAGTAAAAAACAAAGGGTCATTGAGAGCTTATGGGTTGTCTACAAACTCTTTGTATCATCAATGTTAAGGTATGGTGTGTTCTAACACTTTTTGGCATTGTTTAGGGTGATAAGTTTGTTGAAAATGTTGTGAGTTAGGGCATCATGATGTGGGTTTTCTGAATTACTTAATTTTAGCTATACTTTACACCACTTGTTCTCGTTATTCAAGTGGTTAAGTTTTCATCTAGACATTTCCATTTTCTTTCCTTCTTATTTATATATTTATATATTATTTTGGATAAGTGATTCCAATGCAGTTAGGTGTTGGGATTGTTTAGAGAACCAATAGTTTTCTAAGAGTATGTGTTATACCACCTAGGCGAGATTTTCAAATGGATGCAGACAGCATGCCTAGTTCTATTAAGTATTAACCTTGATGGTACTACAACCACTCTTCTCATGTACACAGTACATTACACATTCAACTATGATATTTATGAAGTATATTGGCAGTAAATAAAAAAAAAAATGGACCTGTTATTAAAGCATAACTCCATAACCTAAATTTTATAGATGAACGCTTATAGTAAATAAATAAATAAAGTCCAAAGAAGAGATATCAAAAAACATAGTGCATTGATCATGAAGGACCACTGAATTGCCACCTTATACAATTTCTACGTGGCAAAACACCATGTAGATTAAAAAAAAAATCATCCTATATAACTGTCGCGCTTCTTAATGAAGAATAGTTTGTCTCTTGTATTCGAGTTGGTGCTTTCTATTTGAGCTTGATAGAAATTAACTCCAGGTCCCCTCTCTTTCCTTTTAATAAAATTTGTTCTCCGATGATCAAAAGAAAAGAAAGAAAAAAAATCATCTGATATAGTTGACATATTTGAAGGATGATAAATTCGATGACCAATAAAATTAATCACCAGTGGTGAACAAATCGCCAAAATATGCAGTTATATGTTCAACAGGTGAGAACCAAATACAATGCTTGGGCTCGCCTAGGAAATTTGTCAACCATAATGAACTCTTCCCCATTCACAGAGACCAAGATACATCTTGTTTATCCAGTGAATCCACCATACAGGTGATTTGGTGACACTATTATGAATATGCATACACCTGAAGTTAATTCATACAAACAAGTGACAATCAAATACATGTCCAACGATGCTAGTTAAGGCAATCAATGGCATTAGACGAATAAGCCTCAATTTAGGGGCTACAGAAATAATAACAGATGATTTTTAACCCTACAAAATCATGGACTTGCTTCACTCTGATCTTTTCCACCTATGACCAGAAGAAAAACCTCTCCAATTCGATTGCCTTTATGGACCCGGAAATAAAAAGAGACTCCTATTCCAGTCGATCGAAAACTCTGTGAAAATTGTTGAGCGTCCTCTTCCCTCGTTGCACATAACATAAATTTTGGGGGGTGCTATTAGAGGTGCCAAAGATTCATATTTTTCTAAGACCATCAAAATCCCTAGTTACCCAAATATTTTCGATATTTCAGCCAATAAATATTAAAAAAAAAAAAAGAGGGAAGAGGAAGGAGAATGATACTTGGAACTTGTTAAGCTGATCTTTTTTAATGTTTGCGGACTGGAAATTGGGCTGCAGGGCTGGTGTTGCTGCAATTGCTTCTTCCCTCCTTTCGTCCAGGTCCATGCCCCTCCTGGTTTTGCAGCCCTACCACCCTCGCAACGACAGCACTGGTTTTGGTTGTTTAATTATATGGGAGCTGCTATTTTCACCACAAAAATTTCTTGAGTATACCTCATTTAAACTCAATTTTTTCCCCCTAAAATACCCCAAATAAAAAGACCTTTATACCCCTTTTTAACATTAAAAAAAAACATATTAAAATTTTTAACCACACCTCAATGACTCCCTCCAAAATCTCTCTTCTTCCTTCCGTTTCTCATTCTTCTATGCTTTTTAGTTCGTTTCTTCAATTTTTTCCTAACCTTTCCCATTCCTCATTGCAAACTATTACCATTATAAGTAAAAATTTAAGCAATTGAATATCATGAAAGTGATTGGGAGCAAGAAGAAAACACATATACGTATTTTATAAGTTTTTTTTTTTTTTTAAGTTTCGGATGAATATTTGGAAACACCAGTTTGAATCGGATGCTCCATCCGAACAATGGGGGTTTTGTTCTAACTAGGGTTTCCGAACCTCAACAAAAAATTTTGAAAAAAAAAAAAGTTTGAACTTCGGAAAATATAATTGTAGATTATTAATTAGGTTTATATTATTAATTAGATTTATTATATCTTAAATGTTAATTGTATGATTGTAGGTCAATGTCTCGATCCATTGTAACATAATTTCAGAAGAAATAATTGTAGATTACACTTTTGAGTTCATCACATACAAGGTAAAAATTAGTCTATAATATGCATTTAAAGTCAGTCCGTACTATAAGCTAATATTATTCGATCAATTAACCATTGCATTATTGTAACGACCCAATATATTATCACTAGATAAGATTTTGGAGTGTTAATCTCTTTACACTCTTCTTCTTATTTCCCTTACTCAAGACCCTTTGCAGCGAAATATTATAAAATGGTTCCTAATTTTTATTTATTTTTTTAAATTCTTACATTTACCTAACTCATTCATTGTCATTCATACTTGTAATTTAAACCAACTTGTAATTCAAACCATTATCATGTGTAGCAGAATCTAACTTTTAAATCATTAACATCATAGTGGAAGGAAAACTAATTACTTAAAATAAAATCATTTCAATTAACTTCTCATAATCAAACTAAGGTCAAACTTTCAAACCTCATAAACATATCAATCTTCAACATGGGTCGATACACATAAATTGAAATAAAAAATATGAACATATAAATGAAATAAAGAACAAAAACAAATATTCTAATTCATCTTCTCTTTGTATTATGTCATGTTTCATAGTGCTCCATGGGTTTACCTGCTAACAATATATATAGATAGCTAATTTGAAGAAGAAAAAAAAACATTATGGATGGGTGAGTTCATAGCTCGTAGGTAATAACAAAAATGCTACAACAGAATATGAGTCAAGACTTAACACAAATATTTTCAAAATAAACTTTACTTACTTCACTGAAAACGTAATTGAATTGAGATTTTTATAACATGCTGAAAACTCTTTATGCAAATATATTTTATTATACAATAA
>JAOXJP010230850.1:0-10725 GCA_025762735.1 Platanus orientalis | reverse complement strand
CCCTAACCCTAACCCTAACCCTAAGGTAAGCCTAAACCCTAGTTAATTAGTTATTTTATTTAATTAAGATGCTACTTTGATATTCACATTAATTCTATTATGCTCCTCTAATTCGGGTTACATAATAGAGACACAAAGTTTGTCTTTGTTGCACTTTTTTTTTACCCTTGCTCACTCCCGATTTTTTGTGATTTTTCTATTGAACCAAATGGGCTCAAATTTTAATGGTAGGCTCCTAAGAAGGTAGCCTACCTATGTTAATTATTTGGTGAATTATAGGGCACATTTGGGTCTCGGAATAATCCCCCTAAACATGCCCTAAAAACTAGTTTTTCTAAAATTTTATTGTTCAAGCATGCTTGTCGATTTTTTATTTTTTTATTTTTGTAGATACCTACTTCAACTAATTTTCATATACGTGATTCTCCATACCCCCATTTACCTATGATTTTGATTTTAGAATTTTCTGATACCCCTAGGGGGTCAAAAATGCAAAAAGAAAGTTGTTGGATTTGTGCCCAGTAACTAACGCCTGAATTTTAATCTGAATTAAAATTCAAGCGTTGAAACAATTAGACACCGAGAATATTCAGGCGTTGGGATCTGGGACCCATCCTAGTGAACTCTTTCTGAGCCTAGACACAAACCAAAATAATCCTTTGAGATCTAGCCCTGTTGTAACACCCTGCACTATGACACATATATTACTATACACGTGTCACACTTGAAATGCTAACATGTCACATAAGTACTTTACACACATAGGATCACTTAAATGTACATATGCTAATCTAAACCATGGCATAAATTTAGAAAGGCACCAACAAAAATATAGAAAGAATTCATGATAAAAACTTATACCTTTGGATAAGCATGAAAGTCTAGAGTTCTCCACAACAAATGACAAGCGAAACAGACACCAAACAAAAAAAGTTAAAGGCAATTTACTAAGCAAGGAAAAAAAAGGGTCAATGACATGACAATCTCAATCTATATGAATTTCGTAGGAATCACCCTACAAATAATATATGCTTAAAAATTTCTATGAGTCCACTTTCCAATGCGATAAAAGGCGAGTGAATAAGTTTTCTAGAACAAGTTATTACAATTTTCCCAAAAAGTGTCTACACCGTCTGGTGTGGTCAGAATCAATGGATTTTGGGGTAACTTTAAAAATATACCAATAAAAATTTAGAACAAATTAAAGAGCAAACTATATATGCTTGGAAATCCCTTGAAGTTTAGTTTTCAACAAAAAAAAAAAAACGGTGAGTGAATCCGAGTTTTGTAGGCAAAGTTATGATTGTTTTCTCACTGAGTGTCTATGCTGGAAAAATTCTAACAGAATGATGTCATCAAAGTGGCAAATTCTGTATAATCATGATTTTTACAAAGTTTTAATGACTTTTTCACTAGAGACCTACCTAAACACGCAATTAGAAATTAGGGCTGCTATTTAGACTTATAAAAACATAGAAACTCGTAAGAAAGATGATCTTTTGAATAAGTTTTGCAAGAGTAGGGATTTGAAAAAAGAACAAGAGATAAAGCTAGGTTTTGCAAAGATTTAAGAATTTTTCTGAAGAACAAAACGATGAACGATTTTTGCACACCAAGAAGTAAGAACATGTGTAAACTGTTGTTTTGTTTTGATTTTATAAGTTCTTAGAGCTTTGTTAATCTCGTTTTGTAAAAGATTTTGATCGTTTTATTCTAGATTTGAATCGTTTTAAGTTCTTAACAGCTTGTTTTGTAAAAGAAAAATTGTTTTGTAAGAATACAATTAAACCGTTGTTTTGTTTTTATTATTTAGGTTCTTAGAACTCCATTGATTCCGTTTTACAAAGGTTTTCATCATTTTTTAACTGAATTTGAATCGTTTTAAAGGATTTTGGTTTTGTCTGAAGTTCTAAAACATGGTTTTGATGGAAATAAAATAATTTTATAAGAACATATTTAAAAAGTGATTTGTCTTAAATTTATATGATTTTAAAGAGTTGAATCATCAGTTTTGTATCCGTTTTTTATTATTAATACATGTATAACTATGTTTTTAATGGAAAATCAATAGTTTTAAAATAGAATTTTATTCCTAGAATTGTAATGACTATTTTAAAAATTATTTTGATTTTCTAAATAATTCTAGAGGTAATGATCTACTATTTTGCAAGAAGTTAATGTTTAATCACTTGATTTATTCTTAGTGATCTTAAATCCTATTTTATAAATAAAAGTATTGATTTTTACATCCAACCATCAGGGATTCTCAAGAGTATTGTTTTGGATAGATTTGATATGCTTGGAAAAACATGTTCTATAGATTGTGCCTAGTTGGATCAAACATGTTCTTATATGTTATTTTGACTTAAGTAATGTAAAAGATTGTTATATATTATTTCTATGAACTATATGATTTGATTGAAACTGCAAGAGAATGATATGTACTGTTAGAAAGCCACTTTGCCCATCAAGGAAAATTATTGATGAAACCCTTCACTAGGGTAGAATCGGTGCGAATTGTTATGGATCCTTACTACTTGCTATATAAGAGGTAGTAATAACCTTTCTCAGTTGGCTACAAATGTTGTGAATTGGACCCTTCTCAGTTGGGTTTAAATGCTGCGAACTGCTATATGTTTTGGCTTTGTAGCAAATATATGTTATGTTGTGTTCTGTTCTGTTCCATTCCGTTCTAGCTATGATATAAAATATGATATAATTTGTTTCGTTCTGTAAATGTAAAGGTACATGTTTTTTACATAAAACTGTAATTTTATCAAATGTGTAGTAATGTATAAGACTGATTTATGAACTGTTATGCATATTGAATTGTAAATAGAAAAGTATTTGTTTAGTTTCTAAAATTATGTTAAGACTTGATCCACTGTTTTCATAGTTTTATTGTTTTCTTGCAAAGTTTGTCAAACTTACCCCAATCTGACACCACAGGTGATGAGGAGATTGCAGAGTAGTGGTTCTAGATAGAGACAATTAGAAATCTGACACTTGTTTATTTTAGTTATTTGGATTAAAGATTATTTATTTTAGTATAGTTATTTCAATTTGAATTTCAAAAAATGTAATAAGTTAAGGATTTGAGTATTTGATTTCAGTTGATGGATTTGATTATGTCAGACTATTTATTTAATTGAATGGGAATGTTAGGTATTGTTTTTGGACTATTCACAGGATTATGGTTTATGAGTTATGGGATTTTATACAGATCTGACTTATGGGACTGTGATTGATTATGTGATTATTGAAAAATGATTGATGTATTATTTTATTGCGTAAGAATGTAAATAAAGCGAAAAAAATTATACAGGTTAAGAATGATGAAAAGTAAAGTGATGTGTTAATGTCACATGCCAAAATTTATGGCCCTACTGGTATGGGTTTTCAGACGAGACACCTGTGCTCAGGCACTTCTATGGACCCTGGTTTCTCCCCAACACCTAAATTTTAATATGCTTGAATTAAAATTCAGGCGTTGGGGTGGATTTCAAGCGTTAAACCTATGTTAAAAATTATTTTTTAAAAATATTTCATTTTCTATTTTGGATATAGGACTGATGCCATGAACCCCAGAAAGGGCCCACTCCTATTTGTATTTTTTTACACTTTTAGGACCAACACAAGGGGCTCAAAACCTAAGGTTAGTTTCTAGTAACTAACGCCTAAATTTCACCTTGAATTAAATTCAGGTGTTAGAAATTCAGGCGCCAGTATAAAGTTCAGGTATTAAGCCTGAGATACAAAAAATATAACTTTCATTTTTTATTCCATGTATTTCATCAGGGTTATTTCCAACCCTCAGACAAGTGTATAAGGACTTTTGAGGGGTTCATTATCCCTCTAAATGTTACAAACCTTTGGACCCCCTGTTAAAAAAGACTAAAACCAAAAGGCAAGTTTCTGGATTTTCCAGAAGCTAATGCCTAAATTTTACCCTGAATTAAATTAAGGTGTTTGGAGCATAATCAGGTGTTAAGCCTGTAGAAAACATAAAAAATATGAATTCTTTCTCCTTTACAAGCATGGACCTTAGGATTGTTTAAAACATGTATACAAATGAGAAGCCACCCTAAAAAGGTGGGCATTTAGGATACTTACACCTTCCCTAAATGCAAAAAAACAACTTATCAATTGTCCTAGGAAAGTATACCGGTTTTTAGGAGTTAAACCCCTAGACCACCAGGTCTAGACTCCTCCTTTTTTTAAAGAGGGGAACTGATGTCCAATTCCATCTATTAAATCCTGAGTAGTTGGCGACTCCCTAGAAAGCCTAACCCGAGGGTTAGCCAACGTCACAAAACCCCTCAAGCCTAAACGTGGCTCAAATTTGGGGGGTGCAACATCTGTACCCCCGCGAACCTCGACATCTACAACAATTAAGAGTCTAAGGCATATAAACTTTATAATCCACCTACTAACAAAGTAGTGGTGAGTAGAGATGTCATTTTCAATGAAGAAGAAACATAGAGATGGAATAATGAAGATACAACCTAAGGAAAACAACTTGAAATGGAAGAGCGAGATGTGCACTCTCAAATTTCAAATTGTGAAAGTTGGCAACAAAATTTCTCAACACCTCCCCCCCCAACATTATCAAGTCAAGGAAATCAAGAAGAGTAAGTCACATCACAATCAAATAATCATTAAAAAATTCTTCGTCACCTTTGACACCAATAAAAATGAGGAGCCTCAATGAGATTTATGAACAAATTGAATAAACAAATCTCTATTGCCTATATGCTGATCATGAGCCTATCACTTTTCAGGAGGCTGTGGAACAAGATTAATGGAAAATTGCCATGGAAGAAGAAATTCACACCATTGAGAAAAACAATACATGGAAGCTAACAACACTTCATCAAGGCATGAAAGTTATTGGTGTTAAATGGGTATACAAAATCAAGAGAACGGCCGATGGAAAAATTGATTGTTATAAGGAAAGGCTCGTAGCTAAAGGCTGCAATAAGGAGTATGGCATAAACTACAAAAAAGTCTTTGCTCCTGTGGTCCGACTTGACACGGTAAAGATGCTAATTTCCCTTATAACACATCGCAACTGAAAAATTTATCAATTGGACATCAAGTCAACATTCTTGAATGACGTTTGAGATGAAGAAGTTTATGTGCAACAACTAGAAGGCTTTATAGTGAAAGGAGAAAAGCATAAAGTGTATCAATTGGACATCAAACCCCATGATTGTGGAATGCTCGTATTGACTACTATATGCAAGAAAACGGCTTCTCCAAGTGTCCGTATGATCATGCAGTCTATGTAAAAAAAAATATTCATGGAGAAATACTTATAGCATGTCTATATGTCGATGACTTATTGTTCACATGAAATAGTCAACAAATATTCTATGAATTTAAACAAGCCATGTTCAAGGAGTTCGAAATGACAGACTGTTGACTCATGTCATTCTTTATAGGAATTGAGGTATAACAACAATCTGATGGTATATCTATTTCCCAAAAGAAGTATGCAAAAGAACTTCTTGAAAAGTTTAGAATGAATAATTGCAAAGTAGTGAGTACACCTATGTCAACAGGCTCAAGATTGACAAAGAAAGGAGAATGAAATCTTGTGAATCCAACTATATTCAAGAGTTTGATTGGAAGCTTGCGGTACCTCACAATCACAAGACCAAATATTATTTACAGTGTTGGTCTTTTAAACAGATACATTGAAAAGCCAAAGGAATCTCATTGGGTTGCTACAAAAAGAATCCTAAGGTATATCAAAGAAACCATAGATTTTGGCTTGTTATATCTATATAATGAAGATGCAAGCTTGTATGGATTTTCTGACAGTGATTGGGGAGGTGATCAAATGAAAGAAAAAGTACAATAGATATGTCTTCTATATTGGCTCGGTAGCTTTTACATGGGGTTTCAAGAAGCAAAATAATGTGGCATTATCCACATGTGAAGCAGAGTATATGGCGGCATCATCAACTATTTGTGAAGCAATATGGTTGATGCCTCTTAAAAGAGTTTGATTATTGTCAAAAAGAATCCACAATTATATATGTGGATAACAAGTCAACCATTGAACTTGCCAAAAATCCTGTGTAGGAGCAAGCATATTGATATCAAATACCATTTCTTAAGAGATCACGTGAAGAAGAAAACAATAAAACTTGAGTACTGTATTACTGAAGAGCAAGTGGCAGACATATTTACCACGAAATTGCTAGTTGGTCTGTTCAAAATACTAAGGGTGATGCTTGGTATGAAGATGGTTTTGGTTTGAAGGGGGGTATGTTGGGAACCTTAAACCAAAACAAATAGATTTCTTCTAGAAATTTTTAGAAGAAATCTCTTCATCTTCCACCTATTCATGTTTTCTAGAAGTAACTCTTAACTTTTCTAAATTTCTAGAAATTTCTTTTTTCTTGTTGATTTGTTTATTTTTTCTTGTGTTGCTTCATTTCCCATGTGTTCTAATTTTTTCCAAACCCATCTCACTTTGCCTATAAATGCATGAGCATTGTAGCCTGTTGAGGCATGAAAGAGAAGTGCAACAACACATAAAAGAAGTTTGAGTTGAGCTGCATCTTTTGTGAGTAGTTGTAACATCTCTATGTAAAGAAAGTGGTTTAGTTGATAAATAATTTGTTTCTTTGAGTGGTCTGTATTTTTTTGTGCTAAGTTCTTCAATTTTCTACAGTAAGAAAACTAGGTAGGTCCACCATTCCAACAAGCACAACCGTCAATGGCATGGCCTTCGATGCTAACGGCATGGTTCTTTAAGCATTCCTAGTACCTACTCACAGCTTTCCTCCCTAGTATGCCAAGTCACTGCCTCTGGTACCCATTTTGGGTTTTGATGAGTCCCCAATGATTCGTAGCTTGCTGATACGTACAAGTAAACACATCTCTTAGGGTGCGTTTGGATTTAGGGAATTGGAAGAGTGGAAATGGAATTGGGATACTCAAATCCATTTCCATCGTTTGGGATCGATTTTAAATAACGCAAATTGATTTAGGTCAAATCCCCAAGGAATTAAAATGAAGAATTGAAGCCCCAAATCAGTGGAATTGAAATAACTACTCATAGGCTGTTATTTCGAATTCCTTCTTATAAAACATGTGACCAACAAAATACTTTCACCGATGCTTCAATTTTATTTGGATGATTAAAATGCCCTCCTCCCTCAAGCAACTGTGAAGAATTTTTTAACACAAAATACTCAAAATACCCTATTTTATTTAATTAATTGACCAAAATGCCCCTAAATGGAAAATCTAGCTTATGTTAGCTATTCTTCAAGTCTATTCAATGACTAGCCCTCCTCCCTCAAGCAGCTGTGAGGAGTTTTTTTAGTACACAAAATAGCCAAAAAGCCCTCTATTATTTTCTTAACTGACCAAAATGCCCCTAAATGGAAAATCTAGCTCATGTTACCTATGCTTTAGGTTTATTCAAATGACTAAAATGCCCTCTTCCCTCATGCAACTGAGGAGTTTTTTAGCACATAAAGTACCCTAAATGCCCTTTATTACTTATTTATTGATGAAAATACCCTTGGATGGAAAATCTAGCTCATGTTAGCTATGTTTCAAGTTTATTCAAATGACTAAAATGTCCTCCTCCCTTAAGAAACTATAATGATTTTTCTTTAACACAAGTACCCAAAATGCCCTCTATAATTATAATAATTAACTAAAAGACATCTAAAAATCTAGCTCATGTCAGCCATGCTTTAGGTTTATTCAAATTACTAAAATGCCCACTTCCCTCAGGCAACTGTGAGGAGTTTTTTTAACACAAAAGTACCCAAAATGCCCTTTGTCATTTTATTAATTGACCACAATGCCCTTAAGTAGAAAATCTAGCTCATGTTAGCTTTTGGAAAGAATTAAAAAAATATAACTAGTTTCTCTCTCCTCAAGTGATCTTCATAGTGGGTAAACTACATTAAAATCTCGCAAGAGTTAACATAACATCTTTGCAGTGATTATTAGGAAACTGAAGGCCATATAGAAGTCCAAGCACGGTGAATACAAAGCTTTGATGTCTAACTCGCAAGACATGGGAGTTCTTGGTGATGGGCCATAGACTCTCAATGCCACCTACCAGGTGGAGAGCGAACAAAATGGAGCTGATTTGAGATTTTTGAATATTTGTGTACCCAAATAATGGAAATAAGATTTTTGAATTCCAATTCCATTCATACATTTATGCATCCAAATGGAAGAATTCTAAATCTATGGAATTCAATTCTTCGGATTTCAATTATGTAGAATTGGAATTCTAAGGCCAATTCCAATTCCGTGAATCGAAAGGCACCCTTAATGAGGTAATAGAAGACCCTTGGTGTGGTCTCCTAAGTAGTTGGAGATTGAAAGATTGGGATCTTTTTTTTTTTTTGAAAGAAAAAATTTCCTGGGTAAGTTTTCTCTTCATTTATCTCTTAGCTTATGGGGAAGGGACTCTTATTTCAACTTGGATGATAAGTATTTATGAAATTGAAACCCCAAAAATGAGTTTCTCATTCATTCCTTTAATTCATTTGTTGACAGTCAACACTTGGACAACATTTTGGTACAACTTGTGAAATTTTTGTGCAATTTCTTTCACAGAAGAGGGGGGTTGTGAAAGCTTAGAACTTGAACTGTTTTCAAATCTCTTAATATTTTGGCAATATTTCAAATATTTTGAGATATCACTAAAATATATATTTTTTGAATAAAGATATCATTAAAATATTGCTTTTGAGCTGTGTTACAATTCTTGATTTTGGCGAAATCTTTGGGAATTTTTGCTATAATTGAAATATACATGGGGAGTTCTTTTTGTGAGCCTAAAAGCATCCCAATCCTGTTTTGTTTTGTTGAATCTAGAGTTTGAATCAAAAGCCATGTTTGGGAAGAAAACTCGAACAAGATTCTTTTTGTATTTTCTTTTAATTTGATTTATTCTGGGTACCCAGGGTTCCATTTAATTATAAATGGAGTGTAGTATCCGATCTACTAATCAGGTTTTTTACTTTTCCATAAATAAATTATTTCTAAACTTTTATTTATGAACTATCAGTTTTTTCGAAGATAAAACGAAGTTTTTTTTTGGTTAAGTGTTGCATGAATTTGTTATGAGAAGCTGGCTATCTTGATAATTAAATATCAAATTGTCATCTTTATTTTTGATAAATAATTTATTCAAATATATAATTTCTATTTACATAAAGTTACAAATACCATAATTAGTAGATTAATCTTTTAATACATGTTGTAAATATTGGTGTAATTTGGTGCACAATGTAATTTTTTTATTAATTTCAAAGAAAGTATTTGATTAAAAAGAATAAATTAGATAGCCTGATGACCTGGACTTGATGCTGTATATATGTGGAGTGGTATTACTATAGCTACCTGCACACAATAAGGACTATGGCTTGGAACGCATTTAAGACTCCATGTGCTAGCGAGGGAGAAGGAAGATGATGTAAGAGTTGTTTTTTGGTTTATCATGTTTTTGCGGTTGTAATGTATAACTCTTACATGTAAGAAAGCTTAAATTGGATGCTATTGAATCAAAATTCGTTTTTAGTGCCTATAATAGTACCCTATTTATTGGGCCGGGGGCTTTTGGGTGTGTTATGAGGGATTGCCAAGGTAATATTATTGGGGCTAAAGGGGGGCCTATTGGCTTTTGTGATGCTATCCTTGCAGAGACAATGGGCTTGTTGGAAGGTCTAAAACTGGCAAAAATTAAAGGAGTGAATGATTGCATTTTAGAAGGAGACTCTATGACAGTCATTTCATGGGGTAGGGAAAAGAAGTGTGGCTTGTGGAGGGTAAATCATTTCTTTGCAGAGATTAGGTCTCTTGTCAATGTCCTAAATGCCGAGCTGGTTCATGTTCCCCGGACTCAAAATTCCTTAGTTGACAAATTAGCTAAATGGAGTGTAGGGTAGTGTGATATTTATGAAGGGGATTCGCTTCTGGATTGGTGATGTAGTTTGTCGTCTTTCTCTTTGGGTTGTATTTGTGTAGCTCTTGTGTTTCTTGCTTGTGCTCTCCCCCTTTATTTCTCTTATCTATAAAATTCTTTGATATTCATTAAAAAAAAAAAAAAAAAAAAGTACCCTATTTGTTGTAGTCTTTTTTTATTTTTTTTATTTTTAAGATAGGAGATCTACATCAGGCTACTGTATATCCGTTGGGAGAAATCTAATTATGTGGAAAAGCAAAAAGCAATCAGTACTAGCCATAGTTCAAAATCTCACGCGATACGAGTCGTATTGCGCGAGACGTACCGGTATCGCAGGTGTGCGACACGATACACCTATGTACAACGAAATATCGTGATCTGGACAGGTTATCACGAGACGTATCGCGTATCGCACATGCGTCTCGTGATAACATGTCCAAAATGGCATTTTTTTGCTTAAAATAGCCTAAGTATCGCGATACGGGGGAGTATCGCGTGCCGCGTCTCGCAGATAACCACCCCCGTATCGCAATTCACTAAAAACCTCAAAAATCTTGTTTTTTTTACAATTTCTTACTTCATTTAGCTTCTAGAGACTAAATCTAAGACTCCATTTGAGTTTATTTCGTTTGAAAAGGGAGATTTGAGCCAGATTGAATGATCGAACCTGAAACCCCAAATTTTGACAAAAACTTTGGTAATCTCTTTATTTCTTCTCTATTGCTTGTAAAGTTTTTATATGTTATACATTTCTGATAGATCTACACATTCAT
>JAOXJP010230849.1:0-10725 GCA_025762735.1 Platanus orientalis | reverse complement strand
TAGGCTTTTGACAAAGGATCCAAACTAGAATGGAATTAGTTGGAAACCAGAATCTCTGATACCAATTTGATGCAGCACCAACTAAGAGAAAGGGACTAGCTAGAAATCAGCAAGACAGAAAAGGGTAACACCAACCAAGAGAAAGGAGCTAGCTAAAAATCAGCAAGACAGAAGATGGCAGCACCACCCAAGAGAAAGGGGCTAGCTAAAAATCAACAAGACAGAAAAGGAAGAAGAATAACGAAAGAGAGAAAAGGAGTAAAGAGGGGATAGAAAGAGAAGAGAAAAGATTGGGAGGGAGTTGCATCTTCATATGAGGAAGAGAGGAGAAAAGATAAAAAGGGGAGATCCACGATCCTTACCTTCAAGGATAAGAGATGGGTTGCAACCCATGTTCACGCACGTGTACAAATTCTTCTTAATTCATAATTCACTTTCTTATTGATGTTTATAGCCTCTTTAAATAGGTATTACAATAATTTGAAATAAGATAAAATCCTACCTTATCTAAACCTAGTTGGGATAAGGCTATTTGTTGTTGTTGTCCTCGCTAAACTAAAGACTCTCTGGAAGTCAAGAGTCCTATTAAAATAAAATTACTAAAGAGATAAGATTTCAAAATAAAAAAAATAACTTCAAAAATATGGAAAGACTAGGGGCTGACGACTTGGCATTTGTGGGCCCTAAAGATCTCAAAAAAATCTTCAAAATATTGAAGATTCTTGAGGTTGTCGTCCAACCAAATAGGCCCCCACAAATCTCAAAAAAATTCTCCAAATCTTGGAGTCTATTAAGCTGTACAACGAGCTCTTGTGGGCCCCATAAAATCTGGAATTTTTAACATAAAGAAAAAAACCAAAAGGATGGCTGGTCGTGTACCTCTAAATCTCTATCTTCTTGGCAATATTTTGCCTTATTGTACTCAACTCCTTACACTTAAAAAAGTTATAGAAAACCCCTAAAACAGAAAATTTAAATCTAACTACCAGACATGACAAAGAGGATTATCCATGGTCCTCTAGCTTCTTCTTCCTCACAAAGTATGCTCTTGCATCACTTACAACCTTTAGAAATTGGAAAGTACACAAATTAGAAAGTTGCTAAAATCCTAAACTTGCAACCTAAAACTTACTAAAATCAACTTACAAAAATAACATATTTTCTAAAATCCTAAACTTATTAAAACACTCTCAACTTGTGGCATAAGTCTTATCATACTTAAGACTTCTTAAAACTTGGATTTTCTAACAAAAACTAACTTGCTAAAGTTTTAAAACTTCAAAAAACAGTATTCCCTCAACTTTTGATACCCTTTAGTAATTTAGTCATAACATTCCCAAATCACCTCGGATTTGCGCAATCTTGGTCTTGATATATAGGTAACTGAATAACCTCTCTAATAACACCAAAATCAAGCCTAAAAAGTCAAGTTTTGACCTTAGAAAATTGGGTTAAAAGTGAGTGATGGGATTACAACTCAAAAACCCAAAAAAACTAAACTAACCATGGCACTATCGGCCTTATTACATTAAAACTTACAACAACAACAACAAACCACCTTATCCCAACTATTTGGGGTCGGCTACACGAATCCTGTTCCGCCATTCCACTCTGTTTAGGGCCAAACAGAAAATAAAAAACCTAAACTACTGGAAACACGTGTAGGACTATCCATGGTCTTTTAATTTCTTCCTCTTCACGCTATATGCTCTTGCATCACCTTCTGGGCTGTCACCTCAAGTGCCATGTGTAAGATTCCCAAGTTGTTGATATCCCTTTGCTAGATACCTTACTAGCAAACTCATCCCCTATATATACCTTTTTAATTTTTTCTAAGCTTCTCTTCTCATCATAATCTCATTTTCAGGACTTGTTTGGAGTTGGCTGAAATATGTAAAGAAGTAGGTCTTCCTGCTGGTATTTTTAATGTTCTGACTGGATTAGGCCCGGAAGCTGGTGCTCCTTTGGCATCTCATCCTCATGTAGACAAGGTTCTGTTGTCCTTCAGTCATTTTGTGCATTGGAAATTGTATGAAATCTAGTATTTTCATTCATCTTGCAACTCTGGTCATGATGCTGTGGTATCTTTTTGTTGAATGTCTACAAGTAGTAACTAGTAAGTATACTGGTTCTCAATCAGATTGCGTTTACTGGAAGCAGTGTAACAGGAAGCAAGATCATGACCGCTGCAGCTCAAATGGTTAAGGTACATTGAACTCTTATCTTCTTAGATAGCACATTTCTTTCTGGTAACATGTATTTTGGCTCTTTGCATTGATGCTTGGTTGCACCGCAGCCTGTTTCATTGGAGCTTGGTGGAAAAAGTCCGATTCTTGTATTTGAGGATGTAGACCTTGATAAAGGTTAGTTCCCTGTGAGTAGCACAACTTTAATTTGCTGGAAACGAATGCAAAATGAACCAGTATTTACTTTGTGGTAGCTTGATTGTTTTTTTTTAATTTATGAATAAAGCCTTCAGAACTCCGGAACTTCATTGTAGAAATATAATTAGATTTTTCTCTGGCTGCATATATTCATCTTTTTTTGGCTGTCATCGAAACAGCTGCTGAGTGGACTCTTTTTGGTTGCTTTTGGACAAATGGCCAGATCTGCAGCGCAACATCACGTCTTCTTGTGCATGTAAGTCTTTGATGACTTAACATAATGGTTGTAGATAAGTGGAATGGCAGAACCATACATGTCCTACCCCAAATAGTTGTTATAAGGTTTTGATTGATCTGTTGTAGCTCCCTCATGTATTTTTTCACTATGACCTGGATATGCATTTAACTCAACTATAGGTGGGGGGTGGCCCAGTGCACAAGGCTCCCGCTAACGTGGGGTCTGGGGAGGGCAAGATGTACACAGCCTTAACCCCATTTCTGGAGAGGCTGTTTCCGTGACTCGAACTTGCGCCACCAAGGACGCTAACGGTAAGCCTTACCGTTGGGCCAAGCTGCCCTTATAACTCAAATATAGGTACAAGTGAAAAAATACAGATATGATGTTTGGGATGCAGTGAAAAAAATGGTATTTACTTATTCAACATGATCTGAAGCAAATAATAACTTATCTGGAGAAAAAATAAGGGTTATAATTGGATTGATAATTGTTCTGTGTTTGTGTGTGTGACTCAAAAGGCAGACTAAATACCCTAGGCAAATGTGTCAACACTCCACGGTAATGAACAATATTTTCATGTAACTCTTTATTGAGAGATAAAATAGGATTTTATTCCGAATAAATGGAAAAAACAAGAAAGATACAAGAACAACAACAAGAAGACAATGGGATCACCAAGAAGGTGATGCACACAAAAGCAAAAGCAAAGAGACATCAGAAAAGAAAGGAACTAATTAAAAAAAAAACCAGGAAGAATCCCCAAAAAATTACACATTCTCACCCCAAATAACATACTCCACTTCAGCCCACATAACGACCCATTCAAAAAGAAGCTTATAGATATAGAGGATCAACTCCTCTCGAGTCCTAAACTTATCCTAAAAAAATCGATTATTCCTTTCTTTTCACACCCCCCAACAAATGGCTCCTAGTAAGGCATGCCAAATGAAAAAGGGAAAACCCTCACAATACCTAAGCCACTAGCCTCTGATCAACTTGTTAAGGTACTCAGGAAAAACCCAAGGGATATTTGGAAAGAAATAAGTCCTACACCCTAAAAGTCAATGGATAATGTATAAATAAGTGGTTAACTGATTCCTCCTCCCTCATACAAATGACACATCTATTTGCCAAGTTCCACCCTCTATTTTTCAAGTGGTTAAGAGGAAGAATTTTATCCAGGTAAACGTTTACAGTAGAGTTTGCCAAATAACTCTCGAAATGATTATATTTTCTTCCACCACAATCACCACTGAACAAGCTAGAGTATGAATTCTTACATATCACGGCTTGCATGCATAACTCACTTTATTTTTTTGATGGATGGATGATGCAAAAACCCATTGCAATTGAACGTAGGCTTTGATGCCAAGAAGCAAAAGCCTATTCCGTGGTCCTAGGAATGCAAGCTTCACACTAAATATGGAACACTCGTTCTTAGGCCAATAAAAAAATAGAGAAAAAGGGAGGGAATTCAATGAGGAGTTAATAAATCCAGCTATAGACCAAACTCAACCTTTTAAAGGTCCATGATGAAAAGAATTATTGAGATGATTTTGGGGATTAAGGTGAATTTATCTAAACTTGGTATGGCAGGAATTGCTGTGGAAGATATGGCGCTTGCTGAATATGCTAGCAAATTTGGGTGTAACGTTGTGCCTTGGCCTCTGAAATACCTTGGTCTTCCATTGGAAGGAGTTTCAAGATCTATATCCTTCTGGGATCCAATGGTAGAACATTTTAATAAGAAGTTGGCGTGCTGGAAAAAATCATAGATCTTTTTGGGAGGGAGAATCTCTTTGATAAAGACTACATTATCTAATTTGCCAACTTATTATATGTCTACTTTCAAAATGCTTTGCTAAGTGCAGTCAATGTTAGAGAAGTGTTAAAGGGATTTTTTTATGGGAAAGTGGGAGAGAAAAGAAAGATCATTTGGTGCAGTGGGAGGAAGTTTGTAAATCAAAAGAACAAGGAGGATTGGGGTTGGGGAAACCCAAAGAAAGGAATTTTGCTTTATTGAAGAAATGGTTATGGAGGTTTTATATGGAAAAAGACACATTATGGCATTCTACAATCCTTTATAAATACGGTTTGCATCCAAATGGGTGGGATTGTAATCCTGTTTTGTCTTTTTCTATGTCTGTGTTGTGGAAGAATATTATTCAATTGTTTCCTCTTTTTCCCTCATGTTTGGTTTTTGCTAGGTAATGGTCACTCTATCCAATTCTAGAAAGATCTTTGGTGGGGGGATCAAAATCTTTCCTCGCCTTTTCTTTGTTTGTTCTCTCTTTCAATTAAAAAAGATGCTAAAATTGCAGAAATTCTTCTTAATTCTTATAATGGGATAGCTTGGAATTTTCTTTTTTCAAGAGACCTTTATGATTGGGGGGTAGATCTTGTGGGATCTCTTACGGATTCCTTAAAAGATGTGTTTTTGTCAAGTATTTTCCAAGACAAAAGGATTTGGGTCCTTGAATCTTCAAGTCTCGTTTCCACCAAATCGTTATTTTTTGCTCTTACAAATGTTCCTAATTCTAATACTCCTTTTCCTTAAAAGAGAATTTGGAAGCCTCTGGTTCCTCCTAGAATCAAAGCTTTTACTTGGACAGTGGTCCACAATTGCATAAATATAATGGACATGCTTCAAAAGAGAAAACCTTTTATTGCGATATCTTCTCATTGGTGTGTGTTGTATAAACAGGATTGTGAATCAGTGAGGCATACTTTCCTTCATTGCTCTTTTGCTAATGCTATTTGGAGTTTCTTCTCTTAAAAAATGAATTGTAAGTGGGTGATGCCAGGTGAATTGATGTTCTTTATCTCCCAATGGAGATGTGATGGCATACAAGATAAATTTTTAGGGTTGTCCTTATCCATGGAATTTTGTGGGGAATTTGGAAGGAAAGAAACTTCAGAATTTTTTAAGATAAAAGGAGAGATTGGCATGAAGTGGTGGATTTTATTTTGAGGGAGGTGGGAAGTTGGCTTTTGGTTACAATAGAATTAAAAGGGTTGGCTTTATCTTCTTTTCATAGAGGTTGGATGACTTGTATATCCATGCCAAATCCAGAGGTTGGATGACTTGTATATCCATGCCGAATCCTTGGGATAGCAAGATGGTGGCGGAATGGGAGCCCTCTGATCAGGGGCAAGTTCAAACTTAACTTTGATAGGTCTTCCAAAGGAAATCAAAGTCCAGCTGGTTTGGGTGAGTGGTTCGTAATCATAACAGTAGCACCATAAAGGTTATTTGTGGTCCTTTAGGTGTCTGTAATTTAGTCAAGGTGGAAAGTCTTGGTCTCTTATTTGGTTTGCGTGAGCTCAAGGCTATGGGGATTAGGGGCTGTTGTCTTAAGGGAGATTGTAATTTGGTCATAGGACGGGGAAGAGGGAACCCCAATGGGTCGTGGTCTTTGGCCCATATTATTAATGAAATTAGGGAGTTGTCTAATTTATTGGATGTGTCTCTTGTTCATGTCCCTAGGGACCAAAATGTATTAGTAGATAAGTTGGCCAATTAGGCAGTGGGGTTGTCTTCTTTGTTCACTGGCGATTCCATTTCGGCTGGGTTGTAATGGTTGTCGTTGTGTTGTTGTATTATTAGTTTTGTTTTTCTTTCTATTTTCTAATAAAATTTATTTGTTGCAGTGTTACCTATGAAAAACAAAAAAAGCAAACAAAAATAAAAAACAAAATACTGATAGTTGTTTAGGGGATAATAACCAAGAGGAGAGCGGGACTACTTGTTGGAATTTATTTATTTTTTATTTCTTCAATTAAAAAAAATCCATATTTCCATCCTTCACATAGGCTTTACAATCATTTAGGAATAATCTGAAACCAGCTAGCATGCCAATGACAATGTATGGTAGGCGGGGCTCACCTTGGGCGGCCCCAAAGGAGCGAATCTCATTCAGCAAAGATATCCAGAACAGTAAGCAACTCCCTGGCCAGCAAAAGGGGTTGAAGGGCAAAGAGCCTGAGAAGTTGCCGGAGACTTGGAAATCTTTCACTAAAGAAACTGAGGCTGGCCCTAACGACAAAAAGCTTTGATTCTGTACCATGAGGTCCACAGATCCATATCTGTGGACAAGGTAGAGGTGAAAGCATGAATTCGCCAAATGTGATCTTGGCTCGTTGCACGAATATATCAAGACATTTTGGGCATCCAAGTCCTTTCCATGGGGTAAGAAAATTTGGAAAAAGACTAGAGCTCAAGGTGAAACGAATTCCAAACTCCTTGTTCCTATTCGTTTTCTTATTGTGGGAAGAAGTGGAAAGAGTTCTGAAAGTAGGAAAGGACTGGGGCATCTGCAAGCTGCTGATGGACGTGTTGTTTCCAAGGCGAGTTGTGCTGACTGCAGCCCCCCAATTAAGGGTAGTTAAGTTTGAATATTTGGGCTCCCAGCACACCTGTGGAGTGTGCCAACTATCCGTGCAGTGGGAGACGAGTGTGCAGGATTCGTTAAGGAAGACCCCTATAAATTGAATAGATCTTGGTACTAGTAAAAGACTCTGATAAGTACCCAACAGAGGTATCAATTGATGACGGATTCAAGATCTTTCGCCTCTCCGTTAGAAAGGAAGAGCTTCTTACAATATGGAAGCTGGAGAAAAAGGGTCACAAAAACAGAGCATCATCCACTGATCCAAAGGGGGAAAACAGGGTAGGCACGTCCCAGTGAGGTACCCAAAAGTTGGCAGGCAGTGGTGTTAAGGCTGCCCCTTCTTAGCACCGGCTGGATCTCAGAATAACGAAGTAGCCTTCATATGTCTCTAGACGTGTGGTGGCTTCCAGTTTGTTCATAATGATGACAGCCCGTAAAAAGTAGGCATCAAAGGAAGTAGAGATGAAGAAACCAATGGGTGGAAAATCGCGGGGAAAAAGCAAAAAAGGTGTCGGGCGTCAAATCCCATAAGATGATAGGATGAAGAGAGGAAGAAGAGAAAGGTCTTTTTGTGGTCAAATACAACAATCAGGCTAGGGTCTGAGCATACCCCAATCCCTGATGACAATGGTATCAAATATCTCGAAATATCTTAAATATCTTCCGATATATGTCCATGTCTACCAGGACCAACACGACATATTCCTATTCTGACACGAAACATTAAGTACATTATAAAAATTCATTTTTTGGACAGCATGATGTATGATGTCGGTGTGTTTGAGCGAATATTCCCCTATCACAGTGTATTATTGCCTAATATCGACATTGTGTTATGATAAAAAATTATATAAAAAATGATAAATTTCAAAGAAAGTAAAAGGAGGGAGATGAAGAAGTTGAAGATAAGAAAGAAGAAAAGGAAAAGAATCTACTTGTTCCCATATATTTTTACAGTTAGATTATAATATTTTTGCCAATCATTATGTTTGTATTTTTAAAGAATATTAAAAGACAAGTGTACTAAAATAAGCTATCATTCATAATGAATTTATTTGTTTCCTTACGCATATGTAGTTAGATTAGAATATGTTTCTTAAGTTTCCAAAATTTTTACAATATTTCTTTTCAATATTTCCGACATTTCCGACATATGTCTTATTTTGGCCTGACCAATATTTTCACCGACACCGACATTTTGAACCTGGCTTGTAAGTACCCATAGTTGTTCTTCCTTTTTGATATATGAAGCAAAGAATGTGAGAGTGGACATGAGACTCTGAATATGTATTCTTCCCAATCACCCCTCTCCTCTTCTTCTTCTTCCTTCTCTTCTTCTACTTGAAGCCCTAACACAGAAACACCTAAATAACATACATTTTCACTTGGCATCAGAGCCAAGTTCTCCAGAAGTATGGAGCAGATAGTACACCCCCCCCCCAGTAGCGTATGATGCCGTCAGTAGTGTAAGAGAGGTAACTTTAGATCTTGAATCTGCTGGTCCAGTGGAGTTGTTTGGCTGAAGATTCAGCGGTGTTTGCAGCTGTTTTCTATTTTTTATGTATTTTCCAAAGATTTTCACATGATTTTCCAGATTTCTGAAAATCATCAGATTTGCTTGGTTTGAGAAGTTTTGGATCTAAAAATTTGGCACATATTGGGTCATTTTTTTACTACTATTCTAATGAAACAAGTTTCGTGAAGTTTGCTAAGATTTGACAAAGTTATAATGAAAATATGATTGATGGGTTAGCGCCTAGTGCTAGAATCTCGTTTTAGCGTATATTTGTTACTTGTTCATGAGATTTGCTGTGGTCTACAACCTCATATGAGTAGCTTGATGCTAGTTTGATGTAATGTGTTTGTGTTTGGTGGTTGCTATCAAGGTTCAAAATTTCGATTTTGATGGATATTTCGCCTTGGGGAATTGTGGAAATTTCGCCAAATGTTTCAAAATAATGGAAATTTTGTGAAAATTTTGATGTGAACTGCTATGAAATTTTCAATCTATGTTACTCAAAAAAAACTATATGAAGCATTAAATTTATGTTCAAGTTAATCATATAGATAAACAAATGGCCACTAGAAATTTTTTATAGATAAATGAAACCAAACATGTCAAAGTATATGATTACATCACCTAAAATTAGTCATTTTGTAAACAAACTTTACATAACAAAGTTATACAATAGTTTACCTAGGACATATCTAATTTCTATATATATGTAAAGAATTTTCAATTATATAAATACATGTTTTATCATTTTAATTAATTTATAAACAATATTGTTTACTAGAAAGGATTTAAATGGAGTTATTATTTTTGGTATAGAATCAACAAATCGAAAATAATAGCAAACAAATAGATTTTAGATGGATATAGCTCATGCATAATAAATCCTATCGAAACTACTGATATCAGTGAAACTTCACCAAAATTTCATCAATATTTCACAAATATCAACATAATTTCAGTGACATTTCAATGAAATTTTGGAATTTTTGTATTCCCCTAGTATTTCATTTCGCCACCCCTTGAAGTGGGGAAATTTCAACAAAGTTTCAATAACCATGGTTGATATTACTGGTCAAATCTTGTATGGCGTGATTTAGGTTGTTTGAAGGTTTCCGGTTCATTTTTCGGGTCTTTTGGAAGCCTATTCATGGGTTGTGAGGACTTTAAGGACTGTATGCAGTCCTAAGCCGGTGTCCCAAGGCTGGTTTATGTGAATCCAACCACTGTTTGAGGCATTCAAAGCATTTAGTGCTGGCAGTTGCTGTTCCTTGTTGTGGGCTCCTTTTCAGGATGGTTTTTGGTGCTGTGGCTTTGGTTTCTCTCCTGTAGAGGGTAGTGTTTGAAATTCCAAATATCGTATGACCTGGCTTTTCTCCTATTGTGGCCTCCGGCTGTAGTGTGGCTCCTTTTTATGTTTCAAGGTGTTTTGGAGTGCTGCTGGTGATTTCGCAGTGCTCGTAGTAGTGGCATTGTGTTCGTTGTTGGCCTTGAAGGCCTTTGCAATGTTTGGCCTTGTTCTTGGGGGCTGTGGCAGAGTGTTACCGCTGTGTGTTGGCTGCCGTGCTTTTTGTGACAATTAAACTCGCGGTTTGTGTTTGGCCTTCCGTTATGGCAGAGTTTCTACCTGACGGTGTCTTCTCTGCATGTTCCATACTTCTTGATGCAGACATTAGAGCCAAGTGGGGCCCACACATGGCCTTGTGGGGTCCACACATGAAGGTGCACAAGAAGACGCATGGAGGATTACGATGGCTACTCAATTCAAGCTCAAGTTGCAGATTTGAAGCCTTATTTAGTGGTTATATTGTGTTAGTTAATAGTTTATGAAGTAATAGAGGTTAGGACTTAGAGGGGATTAGAATTTTTGTTTTTGGGCAAAATTGTCAACAATTTTTATAAGCTAAATAAGTGGCTGATCAACCATTAGGGAAAGTCCCACGTTTGGCCATTAGTTTCTATTTTCTTTCCTTTCTTTTTATTTGAATTTCAAGGTGATATAAAGGGGGAAACCCTAGGGAAGTCATGGGTTAAAAAAAAAAAAAAAAAAAAACCTCCCCATTCTTTTATGCAATGAAGAAATATAAAATAACTTCTGGTTTCTCTCCCACAAGAGTAGAACTTCTCTTTCTTCAAGATTATGGCACCAAGGCTTGAAACCAGGGATGGTGATGTCCAAGGGTTTGTGAGGTAGGTGAT
>JAOXJP010230848.1:0-10725 GCA_025762735.1 Platanus orientalis | reverse complement strand
GTCCTAGATTGAGTGGGATGGCAGAATTGGATTTGTATAGCTTTTTTTTAATGATAAAATAAACGATTTGTGTAGCTGACCTCAAGTAGTTGGGATTGTTGTATTTAATTTGAGTGATTCAAATTTATACACCTCATCTTCATATTATTTATTTTATTTTTGTTTATATTTCTTTAGACTTTGGTCTCTTGACCGTTAGGAGATATTGGGAATGTACCAAATGGTTCAATGCTTTGTCTCTAAGAAACCATGAGAGATATTGGAAATACCCTAGTTATGTACTTCTTGGTCTCCTCTTCTTTCTATATATATATATATATATATAAAATATCTATGGACGTTTTGGGACCTTCTTTCATATACAAGAAAGGTCTCTCCCCTGTACAATCTTTTCTTCTTCTTCTGACTGAGTTTGTGAACCATACCTACGTTTTCTGAAGCCTTCATTGGATTGTGCAATCCTTTGGAAGACTGTTGACTCCTGAAGTCTAACTTCTGCATACCTCCTAAACTTATGAAATGATCCAATAGAGGGAAAATCAGATTCAAGGATGGTGTTATTGCATGCCTCAGTCCACAACTTGCCAAACCGATAAGTTTTACAGCTCCTCTCTCAACCGTTCTACATTGGTTCGATTCTCTGCAGTAGTTCTATATGTTTTGTGTGAGTGTTTTTTCAGCAAGCCATTATCCAAAAATCTAGAATTTGAGTTTCTCTTGTCGGAAAATAAGTGAACTGTCAAGACTTGAGATTTTTTACGTCAAACACTTTAGACGATGGAAGCAGAAATTGATGTTTGTTTTTTAAACTGTAATGTGTCATATGTTTTGGCTGAGCCAAAACCTTCTAAAGATGATGGGCAACATGAACCTGCTAGGTTTATGGTTTGTGAAACTTGAAACAGGGTTGGACTTTTCAAAAACTATATTCTTTATTCCATATCTAATAAATTATATGATGTGTATTGTTGATATGTTCATGCTAAAGATATATGGGTTGCCTTGTTTTAAGATGAAAGCAACAAGAAATATATTATAAGATTTTTTTTTTACTTTAAAATGATTGATGAGAAACCTATAATGGATCAAGCATGAGTACTAAAATATTTTGAATGAGATTCTTGGAGAATGAATGAAAATAGATGACGCCTTCCAAGCTGCAGCCCTAATAAAGAAACTATCGGGCTCCCGTTAGCGTAAGTGGAGGGAGCTTACATTGGAGGACCGTATCATTTGGATTAATATTGAAGACAAAAACTGTATTCAAGAATCAACTGAAAAGGCCAACGAATTAATTTCCAAGGCCCATCTAGTTGAAGAAAGTGCTGAGAAAAATGAAGGGATGAAGGGAAAATGTAAACTTTAAAAAAATGAAAATTTTAAGAAAAACTAGAAGTACAATAAGAAATGAATAAAAGGAGAGTGTTTGTTTGTTGAAAATTGGGACATCATGCAGTTTTCTAAAGGCATTGGAAGATGAAAAAAGGGTATCTTGCTAAGGCCCAATTTAACATGGCCGAGACAGATGTGATAGTTCTGGTTATTGTCTCAGAAGTAAACCTTGTTGGAAACAACCAGGAATGGATTGTGGATACCGGGGTCAGATGCCATGCATGAGGGGACAAACATGTTTTCCGCTTATGAGCTAATTGAAGGTGAAGAGCAAGTTTACATGGGCAAAACTCAAATCTCGCAGTTGACAAAATAAGAAAGAGTTAATTTGAAATTGACTTTTAAGAAGACATTGACACTAATTAAGGTTTTTCATGTTTTGGATATTCAAAAGAACCTGATTTGGTGCTCTCATGAATAAAGTTGGAAACTTGGAATCAAATTAGTCTTTGAAATTGGTAGGCGTATTTTGACTATGAACGGGTTATTTGTGGATAAGGGATATTGTAATGGGGGTATGTTGTATTGAATGTTGCAATGAATGAAATAGCCTATACTTCTGCTTTTATTGTTGAGTCCCTTGATATTTGGTATGGTATATAAAGGCACACCAACATTTCTTATTTGAAAAGAATGAAAAATCTTGACCTAATACTTGATACAACTAACTTAGAAAAATGTGAAATAAACTTGTTATAAGAGAAACTAAACTATTAGGTCTTATACATAGTGCCTTAGGGGATTAGAAGAAGACTCCAATAAGTGGAAAATCAATTAGAACGAAAGTAAAAAGACTAAGATTAGATAGAAAAGGTGAATAAGAATCTAACTCATTTAGAGGCTGTTTGGTTCGGATTCTAGAATCCCATTCTGGGCCATAATCGATTCTAAGCCATAGTAGAGGTGTTTGGTTCGGATTCTAGAATCCGATTTTACAAATTCAGAATCAGAGCAAAATCAGAATCACTTTTCAGGCTAATTTTGTTGATTCTTCGTTGTGATAGGAACAAAAAACAAAAGGAGTTTAGCTAACAACGAAACACACTTAATATCCATGGAATCTAATGGTTAAAATACTTTGTAAAATCAACTTCCAAAAATATGTAATCAAATGGGATTTTGGATTTTCGCAAATCGATTCCAAAATCTAATTATGAGAATCCAAAATCAGAATCAATAATCCGATTCTAAAATCCAAACCAAATAGGTGCAGTGAATTATGTGAAAAATATGGAATTATTGAAAACACTGCTCCCTATTAATTGAACAAAATGGGCTAGTAAAAAGGAAAAATAGAGCAGTTATCTTTAGTGTTTTTGACTTATGATATGGTTGTTGTATACAAGAGAAGAGATGAAGAAGATGAGAGAAGGGGAAGAAGAAGAAGAGAGATGCGAGTATGTTGGCATTGTATGTTTTAGTCTTTACTTCTCTACATACGATTATTTATATATGTAGGTATCTTAACTCTTATACATCCAATATGTGGTATACCAACCCTTATATGGTATGACAAAGATACCCCCCAATAAACATATTCCTTCACTCCCCCTCAAGCTGGAGAATAGATATCTATCATTCCCATCTTGCCCACTAAATACATGAATAGTGCTCCACCAAGACATTTAGTGAAAATACTAGTCAGTCAATCATGAGTTTGAACAAAGGGAGTACATATGCTACCTTTCTTGAGATGATCTTTGATAAAGTGCCGATCAACCTCCACATGTTTAGTTCTATCATGCTACACAGGATCCTTTATTGGAAATCTGACTTCAAAGAGTAACATTGTCAACCAGGGTGATTCACAAATCCCATGAGCCATGGATTGAAACTCTGCTCCAACACTTGATCTGGCTACCACACTCTATTTCTTACTTCGCCAAGTAACTAGATTGCTACTAACAAATGAACAATAACCAGATGTGGACCTCTGATCTGTTAATGATCCAACCCAATCAACATCAGTATAAACCTCTACCTGATGGTGACCATGTCTCTTATACATGAGACCCTTTCCTGGACAATCCTTTAAGTACCTGAGAATTTGGTAAGTTACCTCCATATGATCTTGAGTTAGAGCATGTGTGAATAGGTTAATGACACTTACCTACATATGTGATTTCTGGGCAAGTGAGGGACAAGTATATGAGACGCTTCACCAATCTCTGAAATCTCCTAGCATCAATAAATCTCTCACTGTCGTCCTCCTTTAGTCTGTGGTTCACCTCAATAGGTTGATTCTTTTAACAAGTCTAACACATTCTTTCTTTGAGAGAGAAAGATGCCTTGTTTGGCTGTGACAACTTCAATCCCAAGAAAGTATTTTAGATTTTCCAGAACCTTAATCTCAAACTCCTTAGCCAAACTTTCTTTCAACCTTCCTACTTCAACCTCATCATTCCCTGTGACTATAATGCCATCCACATATACTATCAAGGTTGTCATCTTTGGATCCTGTCTTTTGATAAATAAGGTATGATCTTCCTGGGTTTGCTTGTATCCAAATCTCAATATAGCTGATCAAAATCTCTCAAACCGCACACGTGGAGACTGCTTTAACCCATACAAAGCTTTCTTTAATTTATAGGCTTTTCCCTTAGCATTTGGCATACGAAAGCCGGGTGGAGTTGCCATATATACTTCTTCATTGAGATCTCCATGTAGAAAGACATTCTTCACATCAAACTGTAAAAGTGGCCAATTCTAATTTACAACAAGAGAAATAAGTACTCTAATTGAATTCATCTTGGCAA
Source organism: Platanus orientalis (assembly GCA_025762735.1). Classification (NCBI taxonomy): domain Eukaryota; kingdom Viridiplantae; phylum Streptophyta; class Magnoliopsida; order Proteales; family Platanaceae; genus Platanus; species Platanus orientalis. The sequence goes on along the minus strand of JAOXJP010230848.1, from coordinate 6,577 downwards.
TTGGAGAAAATTTCTCTTGATAGTCAATACCAAATGTCTGAGTATATCTTTTAACCACCAATCGTGCCTTGTACCTCTCCACAGATCCATCTAACTTGTACTTCATTGTGAATACCCACAGATCCTCTAGGAAGATCAACTAACTCCCATGTTTTATTTTTTTCCAACGCTTTCATTTCCTCAACCATTGCATTCTTCCATTCACGTTGTGCTAATGATTCAGGTACACTGCGAGGAATAGAACTAGAAGACAAAGCCACAAAAAAACTACAAAAGAAAGGTGATATGAATGATATAAATTTTTTTTTTTGATATAGGATGTTGAGTACAAATCCTAACACCCTTTCTATGAGCTTTGTGCACATCCAGGTCATCAGGGGAAAGAAGAGATGGATGATCATTACCTGACTTCTGGACTGGCTTAGAAGTGGACTGCTGGAGTGGGTTATGAGAATTCAAGTCATGTTCATGTGTTCCTTCTTCTACTTGTTCCCCTCATTTCTTCCTTTGTGTGTGCACTTGCAGTTCACACTACCCCTTGCTACCAGTACTACCTTTGCCATCTAACTAATACGATGGAATTGGAATAGGAATATGAATTGGAAGTGGAGTAGGATTGGACAACTCTTCATTATTAACTTGCTCCCCCTGAAGAGAGGTCTTAGGGGGAGAAAAGAAAGGAATAGACTTAAAAATGTTACATTCTGAGACACAAAATAACGAGGAGAAGGATAAAAACATTTGTACCCTTTCTGATTCACACCATAGCCCAGAAAGACACATTTACGTTCTTTTGGGTCCAATTTTGTGTAATTAGATTCGGGCACATGAACATAACAAATACATCCAAAGGTTTTGGGAAGCAAGGAGAACAAGGGTGAATTAGGAAGTAGAATTTCAAGTGGTGAATTGTGAGAGAGAACACGCGAGGGTATTCTTTTGATAAGGTAGTGTTGAAGTATATTAATTTGTGTATCTCCTAACTGCTTAAGGTTTTGGCAGAGTTGGTTAATTTATTGTCAACATGGTATCAGAGCAGGTTTGGTCATGAGTTCAAATCCCAATGGAAGTATTTTCCCAGATGTAGTGTTGTGTGCATGTATACGCGTTGTGTGGACCCGTGCCTAGCTCCCCAAGTGTGTTCCCAGGAGAGAAAGGTGTTCCTCCTGAGGGGGGGTGTTGAAGTATATTAATTTGTGTATCTCCTAACACATTATGGTTTTGGGAGAGTTGGTTAATTTACTGTCAACAGGTAGGCCACAATCTGAATAGCCTTTGACCAAAAAGTTTTTGATACATTCATTGTAAACATAATTGCACGTGTAATCCCCAATAGATGTCAATTTTTCCTTTTAGCTACACATTTTATTCAGGAGTACTCGGAAAGGTGGTCTGGTGGATGATACTAGATGTGTAACGCCCCAAAATCTCATCACTGGATAAGATTTTGGAGTGTTAATCTCATTACACTCTTCTTCATCTTTCCCTTACTCAAGACCCTTTTACAACGGAATATTATAAAAGGGTCCCAAATTTATTATTATTATTATTTTTACATTTACTTAACTCATTCATTGTCATTCATACTTGTAATTTAAACCAACTTCTAATCCAAACCATTACCATGTGTAGCGAAATCTAACTTTTAAATCATTAACATCACAGTGGAAGAAAATTAACCATTAAAAATAAAATGTTTTCAATTAACTTCTCATAACCAAGTCTAAGATCAAACTTTCATAAACGTATAAATCCCGCAACATGGGTCCATAAACATAACCTGAAATAAAAAGTCTGAACATATAACTGAAAAACAAATAACATCAAATGAATCCTCTAATCCATCTTCTCTTTGTATTATGTCATATCTCATAGTGCTTCATGGGCTCACCTACTAACAATATATATAGAGAGCTAATCTGAAGAAGAAAAAAAACAACATTATGGATGGGTGAATCCATAGCTCGTAAGTAATAACATAAAGACTACAATAGAATATGAGTCAAGATTTAGCACGAATATTTTCAAAATAAACTTTACATACTTTACTGAAAACATAACTGAACTAAGATTTTTATAACATGCTGAAAACTCTATGTAAATTCACATTTTCTTATGTAATAACTTTTATAATCAAAATTTATCTTATTCATCTTTATTCTTATCCTCTGCTCTTACTTATACAAACAGAAACTTTATACTTATACCTATCACACAATTTATCATTCTTATACCAATTTTTACCTATGAAACTTCTAAATTCCAAACACTTCTTTCCTCTATAATCCTACTGATCTTCGAACCACTAATTTTTACTTGCTCCAAACCATCTAATGGTCTCTTAACACAATCATCTAACCCATCTCATATTCCACTCATCTATAATCTCCAACGTACTTCTTAAAATATATACTTCTATATTTTAAATACTTCTAGCACATAGTGGTTATCTCACATACAAAACCTGTGAGTAGGTCTCTATCTCATATAAAAAATCTTTGAGGGGGTCTTTAAATGGTACTCACATACAAAACTTGTGAGTAAGTCTTTGTCTCAGATACAAAACCTCTGATGGAGTCTCTGAATGGTTTTCACATACAAAACCTGTGAGTAGGTCTCTATCTTAGATACAAAACCTCTGATGGAGTCTCTGAATAGTTCTCACATACAAAACCTGTGAGTAGGTCTCTGTCTTAGATACAAAATCTCTTATGGAGTCTCTGAATTGTTCTCACATACAAAACCTATGAGTAGGTCTCTGTCTCAGATATAAAACCTCTGATGGGGTCTCTATCTTAGATACAAAACCTCTGAGGAGGTCTCTAAATATATAACCACTATGGTGTCTATCTCTAACTACTACTCTCTCTGAAACACATAATCTACAAGGGATCTCTAAAGTTTATCACAATGGGTATCTTAATAACTAACTTCTTCAACTATAACCTTTAAGGTCTCTAAATCATTCATTGCTCTTCTGAATCACCTTACTTCCCTCTCATCTTCAAATATAAATCATACTAATTCCTATTAACCATACTTTTTATCAAAGCTTACTATTTGGTACAAAACAATCACATGTTTTATCATACCCATAACAATAATCTTATACACTATTATAAATCAAAATTTAACATATTACCACTTATTATATCATTTTATAAAAGGTTTCAAACAAAACAATTCATAGCTAAGCATGACATAGTTCACAATTTAACATTATATACATGATCCTTTCTAAACTTAACTTTTCTCAAAAATAATTTTCTATTTTCCAAAACTTAGTCTTATTACGACTCATATAAAATCATGGTTGATTCATCTTATAAATATAGATAATTGTTTGACTCAATCTAAGCACAAACTAAGAATAATGTTTATTTAAAATTAGGTTTAATCATAACCAATGCTTATACTTTTATAAAATCACATAGGCCTTTTAATCCTTAACCACAACTTTAGGAAATATTAATGTTCTTCTTCTAAATTTGATCAAAATAAGCTAAACAATTTATAAGATTTTCTTGAATAATAAAACATGCTCAGACATGAAGAGTTCTTGAAAAAAACTTTGCAATGATTATAACTTATATAATTTTTAGTTAAGACATAGAGATTTTTTTAAAGATTCAAGCTTAAAACATGAAAAAATAAATTTTTTTAAAACTTGAACAAAGTTCTAAGAACCTAAACAAAGAACAAAATCATATAATCTTTATGCAAGTACTTGTTTCATTAACAAAACTTTTAAACTTGTCATATTTTCTTAAAAAACAAGGCTTAGAACATGAAGGATCCTTTAAAATTCTCAAACAAAGCTCTAAGATCCTAAATAAGGAACAAAATGTATAAATTTTATGTGATTACTTACCTCTTATTACTGAAAATTGGATTCCCAAATCTTGTTGTGTTCTTCCTTCTCTTCCTCTTCCAAATCCCCAAAGTTTTCTTTAAACCCTAGCTTTTCTCTTCAAAATCTCTACTCTTGCAAAACTTTTTCAAAAGATTCACTTTCTTATGAGTTTTTATGTTTTTATAAGCTAAATAGTAACCCTAATTCCCAATTTGGTATTTAGGTAGGTATCTAGTGAAAAAGTCCTTAAAATTATGATTGTATGGAATTTTCTGCTTTGATGATGTCATCCCCCAGAATTTTTCTAGCACAGACACCCAGTGGGAAAACAGTCATAACTTTCTCTACAAAACTCTGATTCACTCACCATTTTTTTTTGTTGGAAACTAGACTTCAAGATCTTTCTAAATCTATAAGGCTTACTCTCTAATTCGTTTTAAATTTTCATTTGTGTATTTTTAAAGTTACCTCAAAATCTACTAATTCATACTATACCAAACGACATATACATTTTTTAGGAAAATTATCATAACTTCTTATAGGAAATTTCAATTCACTTATCGTTAAGTAGACTCATAGATCTTTCCAAGAATATATTGTTTATAGGGTGATTCCTACGAGATTGATACAAATTGACTTATGAAGTTGTGAAACTCGCCTGGGTTAACTTCAGAAATTGTCATGTCCTTAACCATTTTTTTCATTGCTTAGTAAATTGCCTTTAACTTTTTCGTTTAGTGTCTGTTTTACTCGCCGTTTGTTGTGTAAGACTCTAGAATTTTATGTTTGTCCAAAGGTATAAGTTTCACTCTTAGATTATTTCTACATTTTCATTGGTGTCTTTCTAAATTTGTGTCAATGATTAGATCAACATATATGCATTTTATTGGTCCTATGTATGTACAAAACTTATGTGACATGTATTAGCATTCTAAATGTGATGTGTATAGTAATATGTGCGTCATGGTGCGGGGTGTTACAATGACTACATCTTCATAGATGATAGGTTCATAGAATGATGGAGATTCTAATGAGTCAAGGTGTTTGACCATATGTAAGTTTATGTGATGCTTGTCTTTTTGTAATAAATAGTTTATGTCATATAAAGACTTGAATGAGATATAATTTTACTAGTACCTATGAAGGAATATAAGAATCTCATTAAAGATTAAATATGAGTGCTACCTTGCTAATTATGGCATTGTCTTTTAATTTAAGTAAAAAAGATTTATTATTGATGTTTCTAATTGTGCATATGAAAGTGGTGTGAACAAGACAACTACTAGAAACAAACATACAACAAGTGCAAGTGGAAAATGTTTCCATTGCAGTATGGTCTGTGCTAGTAAAGAAAAAGTCTCACATATGTGTAGCTTCTTAGTGTACGAAGTAAAATAATAAGAAGATTTTATATTTCTTATTTCAATTAGTTGGCTCTTATAAATCATATAATGTGGACCACAATCTATTAAAAGTATTTGCAATTTATTACAAAGATTTATAGGATCCAACAGATTGATTATAGGAATGCCAATGTTCAAGTTTCTCCTTTGAGAAAGAGTAAAACTTAATAGTAAAAATGTTAGGAACCTTAAGAAGTTGTCCAGAGTTGCCTATCAAATTTTGGGATTACAAACTACAAATAGTTAGTTAAAAAATTAAATAAGATTTAATTTAAAGTTATACCTTTGATGTATAATATATTATAAATTGGGTGAAGGCCCAATTAAGATGGTATAAATTGTTCTACACAAGTATGTTAGGTGTAACATAGGAAAGTTAATAGTTAGGTACAATACAAAAGTTAAAGAATTAACTTCTATGTTCTTAAATACGAAAGACCATGAACCTATTAACCTTCTAATGCACTAGTTTTTTAATGCAATGGGAGAGCTTTTTAACTCCCTAGTTCTCACCCATATAGATGAGTTTATTATTTAATTGCTAACAAAAATGAATAAAGTATTCTTTTGATCAAACAATCAAGTTTTATAAGGATTATGAAGAGCTAGGTGTGCATAAGAAAGTAAATGAAAATGTGATTATTCATTTTGGTCCTGTATGTTGGTTATGTCCTATACATTAGGAATGATGTGGAAGTAATCAAGTTATATAGTTAATATAATAAACAGGTAGTTTATGATGAGGTCACTAGATAGTTAGAAATCATATATTTAAATTTATAAAAGTGTGGAAAAGTCAAAAAGGTTGGATAGTATCTGATTATGTTTTTTAGTGGGAGGAAGCTCATTAGTTGTAAGAGTATGACACAGTAATGTATGTAGATTCTACAACATGGGTAGACTATGATGTAGCTTAAGAAACATCATAGAATGTGTTTAAGTTACATTGGTTCCATAAAACTAAGTGTAATTCCCCTAGATTGGTCACTTATGACTCAATAAGGTGAAATTGGTTTCACCATGATTATTTCCCTAGATAATTTTGTAGACCTATGAATAAGGTTCTACAAAAGACATTAGATGCACACATTAACTAGATGTGTATTCGACAAGTTAGTGATTGACTTTGAGGACAAGTGGGAGATTGTTGAAAATATGTGTCACGACAAAGCCATTGACATCAATTATAGGCATGACTAATTAATTAATTATTTAATAATAATCATTTATTCTATCATCACATATATTTGTTTCTTTATATGGGTAATTATTTGATCTCATGAGATAAGATAGGTGGTCCTCAGGTAACATAGTAGGATGT
>JAOXJP010230847.1:0-24714 GCA_025762735.1 Platanus orientalis | reverse complement strand
CATATATTCTCAACAATTCATCATTATTACATTAACATATTTGAAGATTCTTAACAATGATTTATGTGTTCATGCTTTTCATGCCAAACAAACTATACATTCATTAATAACTTTTATTAGAAACTAAAAATTCATAGAATCATAACTTACAAGTTTTCAAAACTCATGAGATCTAATATCTTAAAGAAATACATTGATATATTATGTAGAACCACTTTTCTTCATAATTCAAATTAGGGATTTTTAAGAACCTAGTAAGACTTAGCAAAACTTCTTATCAAATCATAGCAATAGGTAATGATTTCTAAGATTTTAGCAAATGACTTCTCAACATGTAAGAAAACATCCACAAAATATATTTTTACTAAAACCAGACATCTAAGAACCTAGATGACAAACAAAATTGTGTAAATCTTGTATAACTGCTTGTACAAGGCTTTTACTCCTTTTATCTAAGGAAATCTTCAATCAAGATTCATTTTCCTTTGAATTACCTTCTTTTTCTGAGATTAAATCACATATCCATGATCACAAACTAAGAATCTACATAAATCTATGGTGAAAAACTGAAAAGCAACTCTAAAAAAAAATTAGATCTAAGATTTTAGCTCACCTTGCGCCTTAGACAAAGGGATCCTCTTCTCCTTTATCCCAATTCTCTATTTTTTCTCTCATTTCTTCTTTTCTTTTGTTTTAGATTTAAATGAGATGTATTTTAGGTATACATATCTTCCTCAAAGATCTTTATAAGTTTCTAGAGGCTTTCTTATGTGTTAGACATGTTTTGGGGTGGAAAAATCATAAAATTCATACTTTTTAGCATTTTCTAGTTAATGACCGATCATTGGGTCCTGGATGACTAGTCATTGAGTTTTTATGATTGTTTAGATAGAAATTCCTTTGTGAAAATTCCAGATTTTTGTCAACTTGAATGCTCGTTACAAAAATGATCATATCCTCCTCTAGGAAACTCAGAATTGATCGCCTTTTGTTGCGTTGGAAAGTAGAATCTTAGAGATTTCCAATGGTTCATGGTTTGCAAGTTAATTCATACATGATTGGTATAGGTTCACGTATGAAGTTACCCCAAATCTATTGGTTTATTAGCACAGACACCTGATTGAAGAAGTGTTATAACTTATTCTAGAAAACTCAAAATTACACAATGCATTGGAAAGTAGATTTATAAATATTTCCAATGATGTATGACTTGTACGATAATTCATATAGGATTGGTACAGATTCACTGTTGAAGTTACTTAAAATGTATCGTTTGGGATTGCTTCTGAATTTTTCAAGTTCATGACTTGTTTGTGCTTACTCACTTTTAATTTATTCTATTGGGTTTCAAACATCACAATGGACTTTTTAAAACTGTTTAAAATTAATTTTATCCACATACATGGTTATTTACATTTTTTCATTTCACGAGCATTACGGGGCATTACAGTATTGGAGTTGTTGTGTAGTGTGCTGAAGCCTCTTATTAGGCATGTATTGCTATGATGATCACATTGAATAGAGTTTTCATAAAGTTGATTTATCTTAAAGCAATTCGCTGTCTAAGATTTAAATAATTGTATTCTCTCTCCCACACAACTTGGTAAAGTATATACTGGTAGAGAAGTCTCCTAAGTTGTGTGGCTTTTTTCACAGACAATATATAACTAGGTAGCTTGATAAAAACCTCTTATAGAGCTTGAAAAGTTTCACACTAAAAGCTTAATTTGTTGAGTGTGATTAGTTGAGCTCAATGGTGATTAAGTCACCTATTTATAGAGAAAGAATCCCTTCTTTTTTAGCCTTAATGGCTCTTTTCTAAAGGGCAAAAGATTAGCTCTTATAGGTTTTTTGAATTGGAGATTTCCAAATTTGGAACCCTTCTAGCATTCGAATCTAGACACCTCTTGGGTGGTCCAGACTCAGCATGTTTAGGCCCTCGAACACTACTAGTTCAATATATTTTTGATTTTTCTTATTTTTTGCATAATTTTTAAACTTGGCTTGGTTCGAGACATTACCTAAGGTCATAATTTTGTTCGTTGTTCATCCTAGGTTCAACCTTGGTCCACTTAGAGGCAATTTAGCACCCAACCAATTTTGGACAAGTATTTTACCTGTCTTTACCTATTTTAGTACTTGTGCATGATGCTTTGGGCCAACACAGTTCTCTACTTGATTGATTGAGCTTGGATAGCTTGTGGAACTTCTTCATACTTGATGTTACTTAGACTTGGTTCTTTGTTCATGACACTTAATAGACACTCAACCACTCATAAATACAATTAAACCACAGGCTAAACAACATATCTAACCTTGGCATGGAATTGACAATACTAAAATACTTAACAATTCTCTCACGTTGGACAATTCCTAATTAAATGGTCGAGCTGTCCACCTTTAAAGCATTTACCCGTCTCAAAGTGACAGACATACCCATATCTCTTTTCTCATAACCGACAATTCTCTCTTTCCTTGGGATCCGCCTTTTTGAATTTCTTACAATTCTTATCCTTCGCTTTGCTAGTGCCCTCAGGGATAGATCGCTTCTTACTAGACTCCCTTCCAGCACTAATATATTTCTCCACCACTTCTACTAGACTCTTAAAAGCCAACAAACAATAGTCTTAGAATTCACATCCATTAATGATCGTTTATCACTATGGCACATGAATTTTCTTAATCAAATAAGTATCAAGCATCAAGCATCAATTAATCCTCTAAAGTTCCCATTGACAAATTAAAAAATAAGCTATTTACTCCACATATCTCATTTAATCCAGCACTTCATATTGTTTATAGAATTTAAAACCTAGGCTTTGATACCAAGTGTAACGACAAAAAATTCATGACCTCATTTAGGAACGAACTTGGATCATTATGTTTTTTGGATCCTTTTCATATTGTACTATAAATTTTGTCCTTTTTATCCTTATGGTCACACAGAACTTAACCTTTATATCATTAAACATGTCACAAGCCCATTTTTCCATATATTAGTAACTACACAATGGGATAAAACTAACGTCACTATCTATATATATTCTCAATGTGCAACAAAAAATAAAAACTCTAACATTAAAACATTCTAACCATCCATATCTCCAATCTCCTATCATCATCATCCTAGGGAGTACAACCTCTAAATAACAATTCTTTAAAATATCAAGTGTACGTACAAACTATAAAGTCTGAGTATCAAAACTAAACCCATATAACTAATTGAGTCTAAAGATCAAAGGTAAAGTCTAGTTAATGCTGAAATGAGAACTAAAGAACGACATCCACACACTCCTTCCATCATTGGCTCCTAGTGCAAGAACCTATTTGCCATAACTCAAGCTGAAAAATATTATGGAAGGGTAAGTCCATGACTCATAAGTAGGTATGCAAAACCTGTAGCTGAAATGGATAGGCTAAGCACAGTCTTTTACAATACAAAATAATCAATATGCTTTCATATAGAATACAAAACAAGTTTCAGCATTTAAACATGTACATTTGCAGTTATTATCTACTATGCATCAAACTCTATACCTTTCATTCTCATGGTTCATCATGTGAGATTTACTACATAGTAATTTGCATTATTCTATCAATGTTTAACATTAATCAATCATTTACATGACAATTTATATACTACCAGTTTTCTATCAAACATACATATTCTTTGCATAGCACTCTGTAAATCTATATGAGTCATTGCATAGTATGTGTCTACTAATCCAGCTTATGACAAAGATGTTTAGTTCATTTCAACATGAGGAATCCTTTATACTTTTTCATAGATAACTTATGCAATTCTTACCATAACTCTATATGCAAGATTCATTTCATAATAAACATGTGCAAATTTTATATAATTACCAATGTATCAGTTTAGTTGCATGATAGAACATATAATATTCAACTTTCATGTCTAGCAAGTACAATGCTGTTATTTTATGTTTATCACATGCATTGATTTCATATTTAAACATGTGCATTAATCTTGTTTTTCGTTATCTGTAATCTCTTACTTTTTGTTATCGCTTGCATTTCTAATTTGTCTTATCCACTTATCAATTTTCATTCATTAGTCATTCTTTGTTTGGTTCACTAGTCACACATCCTAAGTCATTTATCTTTCACATTTCCTTTCTTTTCAGTTGTCAAGGATTATATGTCAATCTTAATCTTTTGCTTATTACTTACCATGGTTTACTTGTATTTTATGAAGTATCACTTACCACTTATCGATGTTTTATTGTCATTTCTTTAATATTTACTTATTTTTTTCTTAAGATTCACTTATCACTTACTAGGGTTCGATTATCAATTTTCGTTGTTAATTTAACTCTATCAATGTTTACTCATCACTTTTCAATGCTCACTTTTCACTTCATCAGTAATATTACCATTAAATTATATCACATATGGAAGGGCCATCAAACATTTTCTTTGTTCATACACTTATGAATTTTTTCATATCTATTTGAAGATTATATGTTTTCAATTCTTTTCTTACATATCTAATGAACCTTTCATCTCTTCTTATCATAGTTTTATTTTCCCACATTGTATTATCTCCACAATGGCAAGGACTTTCATAATTTTTTATTCTTTAGGTCTTTGGGTCTTTACAATTTCTTATTCTTTGGCACACTGTATTATATCCCCAATGGAAAGGGCCTTCATAATTTCTTATTCTTATTTAGCTTATGGGCTTTTCATTTCTTCTTATTATGCTTTCATTTTCCCAATAGCGAGACCTTTGGCACATTGTAGTATCTCCCCAATGGCAAAGGCCTTCAGCATATTATATTATTTCCTAATAGCAATGGCCATCGGCATATTGTATTATTCCCCAATAAAAAGAGTCATCAACATATTGTATTATTTTTCAATAAGAAGAGCCTTTGAGATATTGTATTATTCTCCGATTGTAAGGGCCATTGACATATTGCATTATTCCCTAATTAGTAAGGGTCACTAGCATATTGTATTATTCCCTAATAGTAAGGTTCATCGGCATATTGTAATATTTCCCAATAGCAAGGGCCATCGACATATTGTATTATATATATTCCCCAATAGAAAGGGCCATCACATTTACCTATCCTTTATATCTTAGTCACTTTCACATATAATTTATCGTTGACCATCGTTTATCTCCAAATGGCAGGATCTTACATTAGCTTACATTTGTCTTTATTCTTCGTACTTATTTCCCTTCACACTTCTAGATCTTTATTCATTTCACTTATCATTCGTCCATGGCCATTGATTTACTCCCAATGGTAAGATCATACATTAGTTGATCTTTATAGGTTGTATTCTTTAACATGATACAAGAGATGTGTTTTTATAAGATACATTCACTATTATTATATAAGAGGTATATTTCATTAAGAGATGTAGTCATTAACATAATCAAAGAGACATCCATCTTTATGCAACACACCTTCTAGTATGATTAAAGATATATACGACATTGGTAATTCATTTTCTAACTTAATCAATAAGAGTCAATGGAAATTCAATTGTTTTTTCTTTCAAACAATCAATAATTTATGTATCCAACATGATCAAAGATGTTAAATAGCATAACACATACTCATGCTTTTCAAACACTTTACATTCTCTACACTAAGCATGATAAAATGGTTCAATAGTAATTCACATGTTCATATATTTTCAAACATTGTATAATCTCTATACCTAACATAAACAAGAGCTTTAGTAAAATTTTTTCTACATATACTTCCAAGTCATTCATAAATCTCTTAACTTTTTAAAATTGGATCATTCCATAACAATTCTTAAGCAATTTATTTTTCAATAATTTACTACTTCTATACTAGTGAGATCCAACATGCAAAATAACGATTCTCTTACATATATTTTCAATCAATTTAAAATTATTACACTAACATGATAAAAAAGGTTCAACAAAATTCATGTATTCATACGTTCTTTGTCAATCAAGCTTTAACATTCATTAATAACTTTCATGGAAGCTAACAATTTATAAAACTTTAACTTTTTAGCTTTACAATTCATTAGATCCAATATCTTAAAGATTTACATAGATAGACTTTACAAAACAATTTCCCTTTTTTATCTAACATAGGGATTTCTAAGATCTTACAAAGGAACCACTTAATCTATTGACAAATTACAATAATATGCAAGACTTTTCTAAGATCCTATTAGGGTATTAACCAAACATGTAATAAAATTAATCCACACAACTAATCTCTCAAAATAATGACATCTAAGAACCTAGAGAGTAAGAAAAACATGTGTAAATTCTGTATAACTATTTACTATGCTACTTACTTTTTAGTTCTTCAAGATCTTGTAAAACTGTTTTTTTTTAATCTTTTTCTCAAATAAATCTTTCAAACCCTTCTTCTCTACAACATCTAAGACATAAAACACTCCATAGTATGATTTTTCATGAAAATCTAGAAAGGAACCACAAAACCAAAGCTAAAAAGTACATGGAGATAGGGTTTTCAGAGCTTACCTTCCAATTTGAGGATTTCTTTTCATTTTTTTCCAAAATTATTTTCTCTAAACATTTTAAAAATGTTTCTAGAGTTTATTTGGGCCTCTCTTAGGTTATATTTCATCACAGGGGGTCCCACCTCAATTGGGTAAAGTTTTTCAGCAAAAAACCACGAGTTTTCCTAAAAATTTCATTTTTTGGGCACCTTGGATCGATCCAGGAAAAGTCTAGATTGATCTAGGATGTTTAGGATCAATCCAAAAAAGTTTTGGATTGATCTAGGGTCTCCTAAATCTATTTTCCAGAACTTTTACAATCTTGGATCAATTTAGGATTTTCTTAGATCAATTCGGGATTGCCTGGGCGCTGCTCTAGGGCCACTTTTGTCGTTTAAACTTCAAATGGGCATTACTTTTGGTCCTGCCGTCCGATTTTAATCATAAGTGCTCAAAACGATTGGCTCGACAAGCTCTATGATGCCTCAAGGTTCTGAATACCTCCAACTAAAATTTTGAAATTTTTGTTTTTGAAACAATCTCTAACATATCCTCTCCTTTTTGCTCTATCGGGTGACGTATCTTTGCCTAAAAGGCTTAACCCTTTACTCATAATTTTTCACTCATATTAAGACTTATTTTTTCTCCATTTAAGTATAAAAATTTAGTTCATAAGTCACCGAATTATATGTAGGGTGTTACAAAAATAATTCATACAATTGGAGTTTTCATTTCAAAGTCCATTTGCACATGTGCATTAGCCATATTGTGATTGGAGATAAGACTAGGGCTTCAAATCATTTGAATAAACATCCGTATCCAATTTGTATTCGGTCTATTTAAAGCGAAGATAGATCTGCCTAAATATCAGAAAAATATTTGTATCTGTTTAAATGTATATGTATACTATATCCATATATTATTGTAGCTTTGCCTTTACCAATATAATTTTGTTGGGGAAAAAATGTTCTACTCCCTCATGCTCCTAGACACTAAGGGTTGGGATGTATAGGGTTAAAAACATAAAAACGGATTTAAAAAAAGACATCATGTGTCAACCTCTGAATCTAGGAGCATGGGGAGTAGACAATTTGGGAGTAGAACATTTACTCTCAATTTTGTTAGGTTATAGGTTTTGGTGGGATTTCACTTTATAGATTTTGGATATCCAGATATTTATTAAGTGAATATCCAGTATAGTAGTTTTATTTTTTGATATACTCGTGATGTAACCAGCTATTGGAATCCAATCTGATATCAGGTTTCTTTAAGCGGATTTGGATATGGATATGCTTATATCATATCCATATCCGGTTCGTATGCAGCCTAGTTAGGATTTGATTGATCAGGAGAGAGAGAGAGAGAGAGAGAGAGAGAGAGAGAGAGAGAGAGAGAGAGAGAGAGAGAGAGTTATGGGTGTAGCAGGTTCTCAGATTTCTTAGGACATAGTGAAAAACGAATTACAGGGCTTGTGCATGTGTTCTTGTTTAATATCTCTTATTCGGAGTAATTGTTTATTGCATTGATCGTCGGTAGCTTTGCTATAATCGCCACCATGTGGCATTTGATAGGTAGATAGTACTTATCTACTGTTTATTTACCATAGCACCTTCCTTCAAGTACCCCATGTAAATTTTATTCTCTCCCAGCAACTTCCCAACTTTCCCGTCCGAGAACCACAAGCGGTGGTTGTCACATGCTTTTGTAAAGTTCTACTATGCACTGAAAAATAGTATAACACGCCACTTTGATAACAGCAAATCCAGCTTTCTTTCCCAAGGCCTCAAAATCCTTTTCTTTTCTCACCACTGCTCCTTGGAAATTAGTCATCATGGTTAAGTCTACGTGGCAGCTAATTTTTGCAGATTCAGTACTCTTGGTGACTGTAGGATAATGCCCCTCCACCAAAACCACCTTTCCATGCTTTGGTAGTGCTTCATAGCAATTTTTCAGTATCATCACGCAGTGATCATCATTCCAATTGTGAAGTATCGCCTGTTTTTTTTTTTTTTTTTTAAAGACATAGACAACAAATGCAACTATATATAGTCACTCAAACTCAGGTTAAAACGAAACAAAGTTTTCTGCCACATTCTTCATCACACGATTGCTAGAACAAATGGGTCATGGAAATAAGTCATTCAAGTAAGATTGCGAATATACGCAAACTTTACCTTCATAAAAATTAAGTCTCCTCTTGGTATACTTTTAAGTATATCTCCCCCAACATGCTTCACACCTATAACATAAAATGTCCCTTTATCTACATGATTATTTAAAATCAACCAGGAAAAAAAAATTAAGAATTAAACAAAAGGAACTAAAAATGGTCACCAAGTAAAAATACATGATGGCTACCATGGCATGATCCTTTCAAGAGAGAAGACAAGGGTCGAATCATCTGGCAGCATTCTGCTGTTCTATATGATGCAGGTCCCGTTCTATGAAGAGGCTGTCTGCAGACCCAAATGGCCCAACCACCAAAAAAAAAAAAGGTAGAGATACAAGGAAGGCAAAAAAAATCATACCAGGATAAGATGGCGCGTTTTGGATTATATGAGGCATATCAAAATTAATACCCTTAATCGCAGGGTATTTGGAAGTGATAATGTTTAGTGCCTCTCCGAGGCCACCACCCACATCAACAACCTCTTTCACACCCTCAAACCCCTTGTACGCCTCAAGAATATACTTCATCTCTATTTGGGTGTTGGCCGACATTGTTCTATTGAAAATTTCTCTGAATCTTGGGTCAGTTTCACCATACTCGAACCACCCAATTCCGTGGGCCCTTTTAAATGGAACTCCTCCTTCAAGAACTGCATCTTTCAAGTGATACCTATAGTTTTTTCGGTTTTTGGTAAGTGATGCCTATAGTTAATCCAGCGTAGAGATGAAATAATAATGTTGCTCTTGTGTAGCTCTCAACACAACAAAGTGACGTGTGACCAAAAAAAAAAAAGTTACTTAGAGCGAACAAAAAGGGAATGAGTGAAACCTTGTGTTATGAGAAAGAAGAATAGTATTTTTTTTACTTACCATCTCTCTACGAAAACCTTGTCCTGAACCAAGAGCGTAAGGGGAATCAATGAATCTCCATCTTGGTTTTGAACAAAATATTTGCAAATGGGTGTCAAACCATACAGCCTTTGGACTTGGCCATCGTCATGGGTAATTTCAGAGCAAGTGAGCACTGAATAGGCGGCTAGAAGACGCAAAATGCGATCGAGCAGAACAGAGGCATCTGGGTTTCGTGTGGGGAGGTGACTTGTGATCTCCGCAGGGGAGAGATGTGCGCCTGGGCCTGCTCTAGCTATAATCTCAAGTACATCGAGCTCAATCACAGCTTTAAAGACCATAGGGAGGATTGATGAGCCCGCCAATTTCATGGTAAACAAGAGATTTTCTTCTTCACTCAATGGTTTAGGTTGTTGGTCTTCAATCGGAAACATGATTTAGTTTGGTGCTGTTACTTGGTAAGTACAAAGATTGAACTTGATGAAGGTGTAAGAACTTTGGGTTAGTGGAGTGATCTTATATAAGAAATAATAATGCTTGGGAATGAAAATGTTAATAATAAATAAATCAATGAAAACAAGTTATATATACCTACCTAACCATAGAAAAAAAAACAGAAACAACTAATATATTCCCTTATCTTCTATAATCCATTAAGAAATCAATAAAAAAATGCTACATATTTATGTAATAATTTGGTGGCAACCTCCCTACCCTGGGGGACATGGACAACACATGGATGGCTTGATATCCTCTGCGACGCCCTGTGGGGCGCAAGACACAAGGGGGTGGGACCCATTCACTTTTGGAGGTGTTGGGACATCCCAAAAGTGAAGTGTCTTGCCTCACGGACCATTGCACAAGGGGGCATCACAGAGGATATCAACCCCACATGGATTCCTTTTGGAGTGCCAACTCAGCCGCCACATGGAACGTATCTTGCCACGATCTCTTTTCTAAGTGACTCACATAACTAACGCATCCAATAATAATAAATAATAGTAGTAGTAGTAGTAGTAGTAGTAGTAGTAGTAGTAGTAGTAGTAATAATAATAATAATAATGATATTACAACAACAACAACAACAACAATTGTCCCATGTTGAAATCCATGCGCATTAATTCCTCGTGGGGTGGTTTTACTGACCAAACTTATTAATGTGAAAGTAGGATACGTATGGGCTGTTAGCTCCAACTTTATTTAAAAAAAAATACCACCTCACCTCGAATGAGTGGTCTCTCATTATACCAAATTAAATTCATGGAAATAAGCTAATTTTTTTTTATTGACACCTTGAACCTAAAATAATACAACAACAACAACAACAATTGTTATTATTACAATGTGCCAACTCCACACCTAATTAATGGGGGTGACTTTGCATACTGAAATGACTAAAACATTAGGGTTTGTTTAATGACTACAAAATGTTAATTGAAGGCATTTTTTGTGATTAATCAACTCATTTTTTTTTGTAATTAATTGTTTGTGGTGTGGTTTTACCGACCAAACTTATTAATGCGCAAAGGCTGTTAGTTCCAACTTTATTTAAAAAAAAGTACCACCTCGCCTCGAATGAGTGGTCTCTCATTATACCAAATTAAATTCATGGAAATAAGCCACAATTATTTTATTGACACTAAACCTAGAATGATACAACAACAACAACAACAATTGTTATTATTAAAGTGTGTTAAAACAACAACAACAATTGTTATTATTAAAGTGTGTTAACTCCACACCTAATTAATGGGCGTGCCTTTAAATATCAAAATATGACTAAAACATTATAGTTTGATTCATGACCACAAAATGTTAATTGAAGGTGTTTAATTTTTGTGATTAATCAACCCATGTTTTAATAAAGCTACCCATGTTGAAATCTGCGTCATGTTTTAATGGAACTGTACCTGTGTGTCTATGGTGCAGCTGCACATATGAATGAATTTCTTAGAGGTGCAATTGATACTAGAAGGGCATGCCATTCTGTGGGCATCAAGATTCACATCTCTCTCCTCTTAGCTCATGCCCCCATTTCGCCGTGAGTTTATGCATGGTGGCTAGACCTCTAAAGGTCTTCAGACCAATATGTTACTATGGTTCTTAGGAGTCACCACCAAGTCAAATTATACTGATAGAGTTGGGCACCAATTTCCTTTTCTCGGGGAAGGGAAGTTTGAGACTCGAAGGTCTTATTTGTCAGGCTCCTATCTAGTCTAAGTCACCAAAGATTAGGGTAAGCTGTTAATGTAATATGTGTTTGTAAGTTGTCAATTTCATTCCACAATATAAAAAGTACATGTATATATGTAGTTTTACATGTATGCAATGAGTCATGTAACTTCAAGTTCGGGAAGAAGGTTAAAGACATACTGCAAAAGACCAGATGAGAAAGGACCATAAAGGCAAGAGACAGTGAAACTACAAGTGAAAATTTCAAGAATGTCTCAAGTTACGAGGTACCTCAAGAAGCCAACCTCACACTTCAATGATAATTTAACTCAAAAGGTTAGATGGTAAATGATCATGAGAAAAACCAAAGCTAATGACCCTAGGTGGATCATAGATACCTTCACCATGAACCTTAAGTGGACACCCATGGGTTTCCTTGAAGAATTGAGCTTAAAAAGTTAAAATATAGCGAACTGATAGGTTTAATCGATCAATAGTGGTTCGATCGATCGAATAGAATGGGTCTCAGAGTTGAAAACCATTCGATCGATTGAAAGTCCTTGGATTGATCTAAAATTTCCTAATCGATCTATACACTAATCCTAGAGGGGGATGAACAGGTTATACCAAAATTTAAATTATTCCCCTATGAATTGATTTCTCTCTAAATTCACTGACCTAAATATGTTAATCTTTAATTAATGTCTGACAAGTGATGATGGATAGTTGATTTAACCATTGGTTTAAATTTGCAAAAAGATGATTGTGTTTATTTAATTCCAAGTAATTAAATTTATTACTAAAGAAATTTCACTAGTAAATTAAATGATGCAATCAATCAAACAAATAATTAAGAATAAATGCAACACAATCCAAAACATAAGAGACACAATATTTATAGTGGTTTGGTATTCCAAGCCAACATCCACTGTTGAAATGCTCATCACAACTATGATTTTTATTAATAGAATTAACTATCTATTACAAAGAAAATCATTAAAACTGGTTTCACACTTACAATTCCTTTAAAATAATCTTGTTATAAGTTTTCCTATATCTAGTGGCTCCGACGGACACTCTCAATACCTCTAGTGACTCTGGTGATCGTCGGAATTTAATATGAATAAAATCTTGGATACTAAAGATGAATCTCTATGTCATATGCCTCTTAGTAAAAAGATTTTACTATAGTATCAAATCCCTTAGGATTGAATTTCTATAAATTAGATCAATATTATTATGGTGCTTAATGATATATTCCTCTAGATATATACATGTTTGAGGGATAAATTCTCAATCAAATGCCTCTATAACTAGGTAGATATTACTATTAAATTTAGATATTACTCTAGATAATTTAAACACTAGATATTACCATAATGTGGTTCTATATCTCAGATCTTTTTCATAGGATTTCTGGGTCGGGAAATTCCTAATCTACACATGCTCTTGATGTACTTATGAATGATGCAAGTGTGTGGTGAAGAAATCTCTTTCTTAATAGTCTACCAATAGAAGTACTCACTTAAAGATCTTCTCTCCCAATAATAGAGAATCGGCTCTTTTTTGCACAGATCGTCCTTTAATAATGATAATTGTTTTTCTTAATCGTTGTTAAACCTAATTAGGATTTGGGTATTTAGAGGATGGAATCCTCGCACCCATCCTCGCACCCCAACGGTCTGAAAATCCAATTTTTAGATTTTTTGATAATTTAGTTTTTCCATATTTATCACCTTGGATCGGTTCGGCTGGACTCAGATCGGTTCGGCTACTTTGGATCAGTCCGAAGGTCTCTGTTTGTGTTTATGAGAAACTAGAGAACCCTTGGATCGGTTTAAGTAGTCTCTATCTACACAGAGAGGTACTCGAGAGACCTATAAGATTGGTCTAGTTAAGTGGCAGATCAGTCCACTTGAACTGGATTGCTCCGAGACCCCTAGAATCGGTTTGATTGCCCTATTTTCTATTGAATTTACCTATTTTTGACTTCTTAACATCACAAGGTCAGAGAGGTTCTTCTCTATAGCTTTGGTGATCTCTACACTAACCAACTTAAGCATGGTTTGGTCTTAATGAGCATACTTACCACCTTTATAAACATTTTACCTTTTAAGTCCATGAAGTGGCTTCAAATGCTTTCCAATTGAACTATGATCACCAGCCTCTTGTCTTGTGTGGTCTTCTAGCATTGGATGTCTTCATTCTTATTCAAATATCATACACTACCACCTAGACTTTATCATGACTCTTAACATATTACAATACCCACATGTCATTACAAATGTATTTTGTCATATAATGGAATTGACAACTACAACTAAATATAACATCTACAATCTCCCCATTTGGAAATTCCATGACAAAACCTTTACAAAATACATGCCTACATGGGAGTACAAAAACATATATGAAAATACAATTATAGACTCCATAAACTTTACACACTGAGACATCTTTATTACATTGATGAAGTTTGCTCCCCCTTAAGATGTGTTGTGTCTTGTTGACCTAAAACACACTTTGAATACCTTTCATAAGCATTATACCAAGTCAAGTGTGGAATAGAAGATATTATAATGAAAATGCACAAGGTCAATCATGCACACAAGTAAAATTCATAGTCATACAATACAACATATAATATATTACTTTTAGTTTATTTGCTTTTGCATTTTCCAGTTGCAGTTGTTTTTCAGATTCTTCATGTTTATTGGCACAATTACATTGATATTAAATGTTTAAATATTTTACTATTTTTGCTCATTGTTCTCCTATTCTCTAATGTTCTCCCCCTAACTTTCTTGTTCTCTCTCTCTCTCTCTCCCTTATAATTTTGTCCTCCTCCTCCTCCTTTTTGTCATGAATTGTCAAAGAGAGATAGAGACCTCGAGAAGTTGGTCAAGTTGTACATCGTGGGGCAAAAAATGGTATATGATTTAACTATATATATTTAGATGTACAAAACATAAGGAGTAAGGAGACTTACATATGAAAATCAGTGATTTCACTGAAAATTAGGAAGTATTACAATTGATAACTGATTTTCAAATAAAAAACAAATGCCATTAAAAAGTATCTCATTAGTATAATGACATCAAAAACTAGAAGAAGAAAAATAATACAATCACTCATCATCTTCTTCTCTATTGATCTCCCACTCATTATCCTCACTTAGGTGGAGAGGATAGGTAGGTGAGAGTGGTGGATTGTTCACTCTCTAGTAATTAGGATGGGTTTTGACCATATGAGCCTCCATATAGTCAACCTGATATCCAATCCACTAAATCCTCTTTTTCATCTTGTTTAGCTTTTTGAAAATCCTCTTTTGATTATTCTCTTAGCGAGCTTGTCCTTCCATGACAGCCTTGAACATGTTCTTTATTGAGAATAGAGCAGAAGAGGGTGCTTCTTGAGTTGGAGGTGCCTTAGGAGCAGATGGAGGAGTAGGAGCTTGTGATGTAGAGGATCCTGCTTGAGAAGTAGAAGGTTCAGCTTGGAAGGTAGATTGTGCTTTGGTCTTCTCCTTATTCTGTTGCATCTTGTGCATAATTGCATTGTTGATTGCAATCCCTTGCTTCACAGTCTTCACATTTGGTGGAAAAGCCCCATTACACTTTTCCATGAGGTTAGTAAGAATTACCCCATAAAATAACCCCTTAACCCTAGAAATGTTCTTGGATCCAGTAATAATCATGTAGCACATGATCACTGAATGTCTACTTGCTTCCTAGTCAGGATGTTATAAACAATGTAGACCACATGATCTAGCATGTCCACCTTGTGCGACATGGGGAAGGGTTTATAAGTGAAGACCCTATGGAGGAAGCATGCTGAGAGAGTACAACAGTGCACCTTCAGCTTCCAAATTCATGTCCGCACTTCACTCTCGCAAATGAGAGCTGTTATCTTCTCCTTGTTGAGGTTAGTGGGTGAAAATATGAACAAACCATCCTCCAGATGATCAATTCCTAAAATCTGACTCAACATTTTCGGATCAACCTCCATTTGAACCCCATAAACATCTATCGAGAAGGTCAGGGTCTCGAGACTGCAAGAGTGAATGTTGGAGTGGAAAATCATAACAGCCTCATCTTGCACATGGCCCCTAATCTTCATGAGGGATTTCCACCCTCCTTCCAACAGTCAAATTCCCAACATCACATTATATAGTGTATGGGGATCCATGTACCTCTCAACAAACTTGGTCCTTTGTGAAAAATAATTCATGTAGTCATTGAGGTACTCCTTGTTGAGAAACGGGCTGTAGTTCCTGCCATACTCATTCTGACTTCTCTTTGGTCCTCTCTTGGGAGCCATGGGAATCAATCCAATAAGATTTTTCAAAGAAAATGGATGGATTTTGGAAGAGTAAAGTTATATGGTTTTAGGGGTCAAAATCTCAAAAATTATGCAAATAAGAACAAAAATGAGCTTAAATAGTGCCTAGTGATTCGTATTCACAAATTTATCTAAATCAGATTGGCTGAGTTAAGTTGGACCGATCCTGCTTGGACTGATCCAACACATGTCAAACTAATCTGATTGGATAATTTTTTTCACAGAAATGTCCTGTCAATTCCTTACTCCCCTCTCTGACACATGAAACCCCACAAATTGATATTATGTACCTTCTAGATGTGAATTTAATCATTTTTATAGATACAACACACAATTTGTTATCTATTAGCTTTAATAGCACACAAATTTCTTAAGAGGCTACTAAACTATCATAAAGTTTGTGTATTCCATTTAAGTGCTTGGTTAGTAAGTTTATGCCATTTCACACATACTTATTAAGCATCTAAGGTGTTCAAACCTTTTTGCATCAAGAGGTTTAGTGAAGATGTTAGCCAATTGGTGTTCTATTTCAATATATTTAAAAGAGATTAGCTTCTTTTCAACCAAGTCTCTGATATAGTGATGTCTAATATGAATGTGCTTGGTTCTAGAATGTTGAACAAGGTTCTTTGAAATCTAGATATCACTTGAATTGTCTATGTATAACTCCATTGTGTCTTAAATTATTCCATAGTCTTCCAAAATTTGTATCATCCATAAAAGTTGAGTGCATCTATTTCCTGCTGTTATGTACTCTGTCTCAACAGTAGATAGAGATATGTAAGTTTTCTTCTTATTATGCTAAGAAACTAGACAATTCTCAATGTAGAAGCATCCTCTACTTGTGCTTTTCCAGACATCAATGTTACCAGCCCAAATGGGTACCAAAGACCATAGTTGATTATTTTATTTATATTTCTTATAATCCTCTTAGCTTCTTTAAGATGTGACTGCCTCTACATTGAAGGCTATGTATGGTCTCTACCAGTCAAGTAGAGTAGACTCCTTATCATACTCTTGTAGAGTTTAGTGTCCACTTAAACTCCAGTCAGGTTAATGGTGATCTTGTCACTAGTATTGATTGGAGTGTTAAATGACTTAGAATCCATAAGCCCAAATTTCGACATCAACTCTTTGCTAACTTGGACTGGCATACAAATATTCCATCATACATTTGTCTAATTTGTAATTAAAGGAAGAATCTTATCTCTCCTTCCATACTCATTTCA
The DNA here is from genome assembly GCA_025762735.1 of Platanus orientalis. Classification (NCBI taxonomy): domain Eukaryota; kingdom Viridiplantae; phylum Streptophyta; class Magnoliopsida; order Proteales; family Platanaceae; genus Platanus; species Platanus orientalis. The sequence goes on along the minus strand of JAOXJP010230847.1, from coordinate 7,465 downwards.
AACTCAGATTACATAGTTTGAGCAAACCCACGAGACATGTCCTCGCATGTTGACCCAAATATAATATCATCAACATAAATCTAAACAATGAGTATGCGACCATCCTTCTTTTGATAAATAGTGTTTTATCAACACTCCCCCTACCAGGAAGCTAGTCAATCTTTTGTATCAAGATCTAGGAGCATGTTTCAGTCCATATATAGCTTTCTTTAGCTTATAAACATGATTGGACAATTGTCAATCAACACACCCTTTGGATTGTTCCATATATACTTCTTCTTGAAGTACCAGATTTAGAAATGCACTATTGACGTCCATTTGAAATAGTTTAAATTTTAAAGTGCAAGCAATGAACAATATAATCCTTATGGATTCTAACCTAGCAATGAGAGAAAATGTTTCTTAAAAATCATTTCCTTTTATTTGAGCATACCCTTTTTCTACTAACCTTTCCTTATTCCTAACAATTGAACAATGCTCATCAAGTTTATTCTTGAAAATCCATTTAGTACCTATAACATTTTTATCAATGGGTCTTTCAACGAGGTACAAACCATCATTTCTCACAAATTGATGTAGCTCATCTTGCATGACAATAATCCAATCCGGATCCTTAAGAGACTCCATAATTGTTTTAGGTTCGATCTTGGAGGTGAAGCACAAGTGACTAATTATATTCTCAATTTGCTTCCTTATTTTCACTCTAGCATTTTGGATCACCAATGATGTCATTAGTTGAGTGTTCCTTAGTGATTCTCTTTTCTTTGGAACTCTCATTAGCTTCCTTAAGTCCATTTTCAGTTTCAACATTTGACTCTCGATTTAGAGAAACCTTCCTGGGTTCTTCCTTTTCTTGATGAACTTCAAGAGATAGATCAAGATTTACTTTAGAGTCATTCTTTTGATCATCAATGGTCACTTTGATAGACTTTTCAGTGCAGAGAGTTCTCTTGTTGAAGACTCGGTATGCTCTACTTCTAGTAGAGTATCCTAAAAAGATGCCTCGCCACTCTTGGCATCAAACTTATCAAGGTTCTCTCTATCTTTGAGGATGTAACATGTGCTCACAAATACTCTAAAGTATTTGACATTGAGATTCTTGCTATACTATAGCTCAGAGGCTATCTTTGATGTGCTAGACCTTCAATATACCCTATTGATGGTGTAGTAAGTTGTGTTAACAACTTTGGCCTAAAACCCTTTAGTAAGCTCCTTTCTAGTCAAAATGACGTTGGCCATTTCTTGCAATGACCTATTCATCCTTTCGAAAAACCCATTTTGTTGGGGTGTCTTAGAAGTGGAAAATTCATGTTTGATGTCATGTTCATCACACTAGATTTAGAATTTAAGATTCTCAATTTCTCCTCCATGGCTACTTTGAATTTTTTTCATAGTGAGGTCCTCTACATTTTGAATTCTGTTCAAAATTGCCTTGATCTCATCAAAATCTTTTGATTTATCTCTTTATGAATGCAACCCATGTGAATTTAGAGAAATCATTGACCATGACCAAGAAATACCTCTTGCCACCAAGACTCTCAGTCTTAGTAGGACCTACTAAGTCCATCTGCAAGAGCTCTATGGGTCTAGATGTGTTAATATGGTTTACCTTTTTGTGCACTGCCCTTGTTTGTTTTCCTAATTGACAACCACTACAAATATGTCCTTTAAGGTTGTTCAAATTAGGCAAACCTTTGATTAGCTATTTATTGCTAAGCTTAGAAAGGTCTCTCCAATTTAAATGCCCTAACCTTTGATGCAAAGGTTAGTCTCACCAGTGTGAGATATTAGATATGTATTGGTGTTGCCAGATTCAACAATATAGTAGCTGTCACTAGTCCGGATACCTTTCACAAGGAATTTTCCACTGTTCTTGTCAAGGATCTCGTAACACTCCTTAGCAAATCTAACAATATAGCTCAAGTCACAAATTTGGCTAATGCTAAGAAGGTTATGATTAAGTCCTTGTACATAAAGGACTTCTCTAAGCTTGAGAATTCTAGGAGCTTCAATAGTTCCTTTGTCAACCATCTTGGTTGAGTTCCCATCTCCAAAGGAAGCATTACCTTATTGTTTTTTCTCAAATTGGATGAATAGAGATCTAGCACCAGTCATATGCCTTAAGCATCCACTATCTAGATACCATCTAGAGGAGCTTCTAGTTCTAGCAGCTGTGTGGATCACTAGGCACTTGAGGTTTTCCTTTTGGACCAAAGTCTTTTTCATCTAGACTTGTTTGGGTTTTGAATCTTTGTTGTTCAAGTTTCTTTTTACACTCAATTTTCAAAATTTGAGTCCTTGCATAATATTCATTTTTCTTTAGTTTTCTTTCCTTTTCATTTTTCTTTTAAGGTTTGATATCTTTTATATTTTAAATCATTTTTCCTTTTCGTGCACTCGGACTTCATGTGTCCCACCAATCCACAGTTGTAACATGTGATTGTTGGATTTCTAGAAGTTGAGGTAGGTTGCATAAATTTCCTTATGCTTTCCCTCTCTTCCATTTGCTTGAAAGGCCTGACATTTCCTATAAGAAGTTGACTGTCTAGAGGAAGAGGCTTCTAGAACAACATTACCCTTTTCAGCATAGCTTGGTTTCTTTCTTACATATGCTATCATGGGTCTAGGGGGCTGTGCATGAGAGATGGCTTTAACCTTCTCATTGCAATTCTTGCACCCTTTCTATAGGTGGAAGAGTTGGATATGTAAATTTCTTATTCACATCCAAGTCCCCTCCTATCACCATTTTCTTAGCCCACGGTTAATATTCTTTCAAAATTTTCATTTCCTTGGCCAAAGAGATTAATTGATTTCTTCTTATGCTCTTCTAAGGTTTTCACTTGATTTAGTAATTCAACTGATCTCTTAGAAAGCTTCGAGCATGTAAGAGCCAACTCCTCTTTATCAGATTTTCCTTGTGAAATATTAGATTTTGTTCATTAAGCTTCATTTCAAGGAAGATAACATTGTCTTTTAGTTCTTTATTTTCTATTTTTAGAAAATAATTCTCCTGAAATAATCGACTTTTTTTTTCCAGCTTCTTTAGTTGATTCAAAGCTTTTCAATTTTTCAATAAGTTATTAATTCTCCTTTTTAAACTTAGAATTATGTTTAGCTAATTCTCTGCTTTCCAAATAAAGCTTGTTGAGTGCTTCTTGAAGGTCCTCATTACCTTCATCATCGCTTTCTTCTTAACTACATGAGTATTCCTCAAATAATTCAGTGAAGGCAACGAAGGCTTTGACACTTTGAGATGAATAATCATCACTACTTAGTAACTCATGACCTGACTCATTTGAGTTTTCATCTCATGTGGCAGCCAAAACTTTGTACTTAGCTTTATTTTTCAACTTATTGACACAATATGCTGCCAAATGACCATACCCCTTGCATTCATAGCATTAGGGGTCCATTTTTGACATTTTTCTTGACTTTTCATTGGTTCTTTTAGGAGGGAAATGCTTTTTCCTAAAGTTCTTAGCATTTTCTAAAGAACTTCCTAAACTTCTTAGCCACTCAAGCAAATTCCTCATCAGAGTTCTCGCCAAGGCTAGAAGCTTCCTCAACCTTGAGGGCTACACTCTTTTATTGCTAACATGTTTAAGTTTTAATTCAAATGATTGAATTAAACCTATTAGTTCCACTAGTTTCATTGGATCCATGTCTCTACTCTCTTCAATGGTTGTTACCTTTGTGTGAAACCTTTTGGGTAGTGACGTAAGGATTTTCCTTACTATTTCATAGAGTCGGGTACATCTTCTCCAAGACCTCTCATAGAGTTTACAATGTCTCGAAGCTTAATATGAAAGTCGATGAACTGTTTATTTTCCTCCATTCTAAGAAGGTTGAAGCTAGAGATAAACATTTAAAGCTTGGATTGCTTCACAGTGCTCATCCCTTCATGGGTGACCTCTAGGATTTTCCAAGCTTCTTTTGCAGTATGAGAGCTTCATTTCCACCTAAACTTATTGCCGCTCATAACACAGATAATGGCATATAGTACTTTAAAATTAGCACTATACGCATTCTTCTCTGTCATGTCCCACTCTTTCTCATCTTTAGTGGATTTGGTATATCCATGAACTATGGAGTTCTAAATGCTAAATTCCATTGCCCTAAGGAAGATGCTCATCTGAGCTTTCCAATAGGCGTAGTTCATTGTGTCGAAGAATGGTGGCATAGTGGTCGAATATCCTTCATCCTTGGAGGCTATAGGGTGACTTTAGGATTTAGACTGTAGGATCTAAACTCGGGATGTTAAGCCCTTATGCAAGCAACCCGCTCTGATACCAATTGAAACTCCCTAGTCGGTCCATACACTAATCCTAGAGGGGGGTGACTAGGATTATACACAAATTTTAAATTAATCCCCTATGAATTAATTGCTCTCTAAATTCACTTACCTAAATATGTTAACCTTCAATTAACATATGACAAGTGATGATGGATAGTTGATTTAACTATTGGTTCAAATTTGCGATCAGGTGATTATGTTCATTTAATTCTAAATAATTAAATTTATTAATAAAACAATTTTACTAATGAATTAAATGATGCAATCAATCAAATAAATAATCAAGAACAAATGCAACACAATCCAAAATGCAAGAGACACAATATTTATAGTGGTTCAACACACCAGGCCTACATCCATTGTTGAAAAGCTCCTCACCTAGCTATGATTTTTATTAATAGAATTAACTATCTATTACTGAGAAAATCCTTAAAAATTGGTCTGACACTTACAATCCCACAAGAATCCTCTTGTTGTAAGCTTTCTTGTGTCTAGTGGCATTGGCAGACACTCTCAATACCTCCGGTGACTGTCGAATGCCTCAATTCAGTATGAATAAAATTTTGGATACTAGAGATGAATCTCTAGGTCATATGCCTTATAGTATAGGAAGATTTTACTATAGTCTCAAATCCCTTAAGATTGAATCCCTCTAAATGAGACCAATATTACTATGGTGCTCAATGATTTATTTATCTAGATATATATGAGAGTGAGGAATAAATTCTCAATCAAATACCTCTATAACTAAGCATATATTACTATTAAATTCATGTACTACTCTAGAGAATTTAAATACTAGATATTACCTCGATGTGGCTTTATCTCTCAGAGATTTTTTATAGGATTTTTGGGTAGGGAAATTCCTAATCCACACGTGCTCTTGATGTACCAATGAATAGCTTAGGCGTGTGGTGAAGAAACCTCTTTCTTAATAGTCTACCAATAGAAGTACTTGTATAGAGATCTTCTTTTCTCCCAACAATGGAGAGACAACTCTTTTTCGCGCATACTATTCTTCAATATTGATAATAATTTTTCTTAATCATTGTTAAGACTAATTAGGGTTTGGGTAATTATAGATGATGGAATCCTTGCACCCTAATAGTCTAAAAATCCAATTTTGGGTGATTGTTTTTTTTCATATTTGTCGCCTCAGATCGGTTTGGCTGAACTCGAATCAGTTCTACTTGGATCGATCCGAGTATTAGATTGGTCTAAGAGGTATCTGTCTATGTTTCTGAGAAAAAACATAATGCTCGGATTGGTCCAGTATTTCCCTCAAATCGGTCTAAGTACTCTCTGTCTACACAACGGTACTCGCAAGATCTCTCAAATCGGTCTGATTAAGTGGTGGATTAGTCCACTTAAATTGGATCGGTCTGAGACCCCTTGGATCAGTTTGATTTCCATGTTTTCTATTGAATTTACCTGTTTTTGACTTTTTAACATGACAGGGTCAAAGAGGTTCTTCTCTATGGATTTGGTGATGTCCAAAATAACTAACTTGGGTATGGTTTGGTCTCTATGAGCATACTACCCACCTTTTTTTTTACTATTGTAAATAGTCATTAGGGACATTCCAAGTTTAATTTTTGATGCCTTATAAAGGTAGAAGTCTTCCAAAAAATCTTTGGGATTTAATGTCATTGGCCCTCTTTCTACAATCCACCTTCATATGGCCTTCCAAGCCACAATAGTAGCAATGGAATTGTGGCCTTTTAGGGATATAGGATTATATTTGTGTCCTCCTAGGGGATTGACTATAGAAGGATTGTTAGATTCTTCTAGATTGCCCTTTGGCCATCCTAGAAGTGGAGGCATTCCCTCGGAATCCTTTAGAGGATGATGTTTAGTTGGTTTGAGGTCTACCCCTAACCACTTGAGCATAGAACCGAGGTTGGGATTGCTTTATTCTTTCCCTTGAGTGAGGTATTTTTCATTTTCTCAACCTTCTTTAACCTTTGATAAGGTCTTTAGGAATCCACTCTCCTTTCCCTTATGAGAAATTTGTGGAGGTGGTTGAGTATTTCCTACGGCTTTAACAAAGGAATTTTTTAGCCTTTGTGTGAAGGAAGAGGTTTTGGCTTTAGAATTAAAACCAAGTCTCATCATGTCTCTATAATCCTTTTCCATGGTGAGCATTTTCTCAAGATGTTCATATCCTTGAGACACCATGGATAAAGATTTTCTCTTGTCCTCCTCAATCTCCTTGATTTTTTGAGATAATCAAGGGACTTCCTTGTGAGTTGAGCCCAAGTCATGTTGATAGCCTTGTTCCTCTCATTTAAGGTCTTGACTTAGTCTTCCAACTCTTGGATGAGTAATTCCTCACTATTGGTCTCATCATTTTCCTCTTCTAAGGTTTTTAGCTTCTCCTCTAACTCAAGAACCTTGTTGGACAATTTTTTATTGTCCTTAGGGAGTTTTTTCTTCTTATTCTTTCTATTGTCCTTTCCTAAGCTTAAGAACACTTTGGTTTCACTAAGCCTCTTTTCTAATTCTATAATTTTTAGGCCCATTTCCTCATTTGCACATAGGAGCAAGTAGTTTTCTTTGAATTTTTTTTCTTTCACTTTCCATAGAAGACTCTTGTTGTAGGATCATGGTGTCTTCCAAGGATTTTGACTTCTCCATTAATTCCTTGATTTTCCTTTTGAGTAATTTGTTCTTGTTTCCTAACTTAACACTTTGAACAAAGAGATCATTGAAGGCCTCTTGTGCATTATAGGTCTCCTCCACTTCATCATCATCTCCTTTATCCTCACTACTAGAGTCATTCATATATAAAATTGGGCTTCTAGGAGTGTTGAAAGCCTTCAAGGCTTCGATCTCTTGTGAGAGACCCTCCTCACTACTTTGTGACTCATTTTCTGAAACCTCAGAATCATCATTGAGCCATGGTTTTTCCCTTTGGCTTGAACTTATTTTTCTTGTTTTCATAATCCTCAGCAATATGACCTCTCCCTTTGTACTCATAGAAACTAAGAGGTTCTTTAGAGAAATCCTTCTTCTTTCTATAATTAGGGAAGGATTTTCTCACTTGTTTATTCTTAGAGTAATCTTTTACATTCCTCCGAAAGAACTTCTTAGTCACTAAGGCTAAGTTGTCATCCAAATCCAGAAGGTTCCTCTACCTTGAAGGCTATGCCCTTCTTCTTGGTAGTAACC
>JAOXJP010230846.1:0-10725 GCA_025762735.1 Platanus orientalis | reverse complement strand
ACAATATGGTGTTGTTCTCCTCATTGAGATATGTGGACCCACTTTAAACGACATGTGGGTCCCACTTTTATTTTGACTCAAACATAGCCACCCGATCAGATTTTACGTAGAAAATCTGGGTGTTTTCAAAGCCGTTTCCAACAAAACCTCCCACCATGTGACAAAAGAAAGCTCTATTTTCTCGGCATTCTTTCAATCAAAATTTGGAACTTCAATTGCTAAACTTTCTGGGGAAGACTCTGTAGGATATGGAGCTGAGTAGACTAGGACGGTGAACATATTGCCAATCCAGAAGCTTGCCTGTTTAATGAATGGCTTGAGACTTGAGTTACCCATTTCATCTCTCTCAGTGACTAAAAGAAGGGGAAGTGGTTGTGTAGCAATGTATTAGACGTCCCATTAGAAAAAATTTAACTATCCAAATAACAAGCAAGATTCAATATTGCACTGCAGCTCATACAAGTCATTGTGCAATCTACTTACAACTTGTTATCATTCAGCAAAATTCTACATTCAAATGAATGATCAACAAATAATGTGTCAACACTGAATATCCATACTACTCTGCAACAAAAATCATTACCGATGGGGAAAACTACATTAAGGGCCCTACTAACTGGTCCTGACTAATTGTTGTCAACTCAAGAGGGCCGGCCCAAAATCTCCAACTAGTTCGATACAAAACCCCGACTACTCCGGTACCAAAACCTCCAACTAACTTGATGTCAAAACCCCCGACCCTAACACAGAACGATCCCCGGGTTATGGAGCCAAGACATCTTGCTGATCACCCCGACCATCGTTCAATACCCAACCCCAAAAAATAAAAAGACCATCAAGGCCTATGGCCCCAGGCCCCCGGGGGATCCCAATTGTGGGGAGGTGATGACCCTGACCAACTCAACCTAAAGATAAGCTTGATCCAAAAAACCATTATACTGGATAGAATATCCTCTGTAAAAGACTTCCCAATTTTGAGAAAAGGATAAAGAGGACAAGAGAGACGCAGCCAAGAACGTGGGCAGCAGTACCATGCGAGAACGTGGGGGAAAAGAGACAAGTGAGATTCACCTTGATATTCCCTAGCTCCAGCCTATAAATACAGGTATTACTTAATATTCCAAGTATAAGATATCTAAAAACCCTAAGGGAAGTGTTCTACTTTCTACTGTCCCCCTACCTCGCTGACTTGACTGTCGGAGAGCTAGAAGCCGGCTCCTTGCCAACCCTATCTCCTTGACCTCTTCTCGTTTCTTGTGTTCAGGGCCTGCCTTGCCGAGGACCTAGGTCGAATGTAGGACCATCTGGTTGGTGTAAAGGAGGCTCAACCCTCTGCTACACCATCAGTTGGCATCGTCTATGGGAAACACTTTATTTTCAGTAGAACTAAAGGTTCACATGGTTAATACCAGGTCAATGGCGGCTCATTAAGACTAGGTCAATGGAGTTGATGGACTGGAAGCCTCTATTTCTGCACGCCCCGAAACTCCAAGGGTGAATGTGCTTGAGTGAAAGATCTAGGGGCTGATGATGAATATGTGACTATTGATGGAGCAAAACTGGGAGATTATACTGAAGCTAAGAGGCTGGAGGAGTGCACCAAGCGATGGGAATACGGGGCAGCCAAGGTTACACGCCCCCAAGACCGGAGCCAGGACCAAGTGAATGAAGATGAGCGCACCTCGACATCCCAATTTTGGGAAAGTCTCCATGAAGAAAGAGTTCGCATCCCAGGACCCTGGGAGGAAGAGATGGAGGGCATAAGGAAGGAGATGGAAACAATGAGGAAAGCCTTGAAGGGAAAGGCTCCGGTTACCATCGATGAGTTGATTCAGAGAACAGACCATCCCTTCACCCTAGAGGTGATGGATAGACTCCTCCCCGAAAAATTCAAGCCAACGCAAATGGAGATGTTCGACGGAGGCAAGGACCCCCTGGATCACTTGGAAGCCTGCAAAACACATATGAACCTCCAGGCGATCCTTGATGAAATTATGTGCCGAGCCTTCCCAACAACAATCAAAGGGTTTACCAGGGTTTGGTTCAGTCGATTGTAGCCAAGTAGCATACCTAATTTCACAAAGTTAAGTCAATAGTTTATTAGCTATTTCATCGGTGGCCAAAGGCATCGGAAGCCGACAACTTACCTCTTAAATATTAAGAAGAGCAAAGGGGAGTCTTTACGAGACTATATGTCTCGATTTAACAAAGAAGCACTGCAAGTTGATGATGCCAATGAGAAAATGATCATTGCTGCTCTGATTGCTGGGTTGCTGCCCTCTAAACTCCTGTTCTCCCTCTCAAAGAACCCCCCATCCTGTATGGCCAACCTCATGGTGAAAGCGCAACAACACATGAACGTGAAGGATACCCTCAGCGCCAGGTGAGAGCGAGATGCCGAACCCAGTTTACAACCTGACAAAAGAAAGAGAGAGCAGTAGTAGACCCCGTGAGAGGATAAAGGCGGGCGGGGGAGAGAAGGTAATGTCAATCGTGGGATCCGGTCCCTGGTCAACCTCCCTCCAAGTAAGTTCCAAAACTATACTCCTTTTAATGCACCCATAGAGCAAGTATTCATTCATATCAGGGATGACCCCAAGCATTAAGTGGTCCGAGAGGATCTGCGCCCCCCGGATAAGAGAAGTTACGACAAGTACTATTGTTTTCACCGGGACCATGACCACGACAGTAACGATTACTTCAACCTGAAGGAACAAATAGAAGCCCTCATACAATGGGACCGATTGCAAAGCTTTGCCGTGGGATGACAGTAGGCCAGACACGAGAACACCCATTGAGACCCTCCTTCTCGACAAGAACAAAGACTAGAAGGGCCAATTGGGAAAATAAGAATGATAGTGGGAGGGTTCACCAGGGGAGGAGAATCCAGCTCAGCGAGGAGATCCCACCTGAGATACATTCATGTAGAGAGAAATTAACAACTAATGATGATCGAGAGGCCGTCCAAATATCAAAAGGCATATCATCCTCCTATCACCTTCTTCGTAGAAGACTCTCGAGGGGTGAGCCAGCCACATGATGACGCTTTGGTGGTGACGTTGGTAGTATCTAACTACATCACACACAACATCCTCATTGATAACAGTAGCTCGACAGGCATTCTCTAGCTCCTGGCCTTTCATCAAATGAGTATTAGGCAAGATAAGTTAAAGCCAGCTCCAGCACCCTTGGTTGGGTTCACAGGTGACAGGTTACTGTCGTTAGGAACTATTAGCCTGCCAGTCACTGTGGGGTCGGGGAAGCGTCAATCGACCTGGGTGGTTGACTTTTTGGTGGTAGATTACCCTTCCTCGTATAATGCAATCCTAGGGAGATCGATGCTCAATCAACTCAGAGCAGTCACCTCTACCTACCACCTCCTGATGCGCTTCCCAACTGACGAGAGAGTTAAAGAAGTTAAGGGAGATCAAGTGACAGCTAGGGAATACTATATGGCCTCGCTCAAAGGGGAGCCGGCCCCAAAAGATAACATGTCGATCGATAGTCTGAAGATCGGAGATGAGAGGATCCGGGTAGTGGAAAAACCTGAAGGGGAATTAGAGGACGTCACTCTTAATCCCAATGCGCCTGACGGAGTCACCCAGGTGGGATCTGACCTACCAGGAGAATTCAAGGCTCAACTATGAGACTTCCTTATCAGAAATTGGGACGTATTTGCTTGGACGTAGGAAGACATGCCAGGAATAGACCCCCAGGTAGATGTGCACAGGCTAAATGTGGACCCAACTTCAAGACCTGTTAAGCCGAAGAAGAGAAATTTTGCTCCTAAGCGGAACCAGGTGTTTACGCAAGAAGTGGAGAAACTAGTGACGACGGGCTTTGTGAGGGAAGTCTACTACCCCGACTAGCTTACAAATATGGTCATAGTGAGGAAACTAAATGAAAAGTTGTGTATGTGTGTTGACTTCACTAACCTCAACAAGGCTTGCCCAAAGGATAGTTTCCTGCTCCTAAGAATCGACATGTTGATGGACTCCACAGCCGGTCACCAAGTCCTTGGTTTTATGAACACATTCTCGGGGGACAATCAAATAAAAATGCAAGAGTCCGACCATGAGAAAATTGCCTTTATCACCAACCGAGGACTGTACTGCTATCGGGTCATGCCCTTCGGGCTGAAAAATGTAGGGGCGACCTACCAAAGGCTCGTCAATGAAATGTTCAAAGGCCAGATTGGAAGGAATGTCGAGGTTTGTGTAGATAACATGTTAGTAAAGAGTCTGCGAACCGAGCAACACCTCTCAGATTTGAGGGAGACTTTTCAGACCCTGAGAAAGCACAAGATGAAGCTCTTTCCCAACAAATGCCCCTTCGGGGTGTCGGTCGCGAAATTCCTTGGGTTCATGATCTCCCAACGGGGAATAGAGGTCAATCCTAAAAAGGTACATGCCATACTTGATATACAAGCCTTAAGAAACATGAAGGAGGTACAATGCTTGGCCAAGAGGGTCGCCGCATTAAGCAGATTCATCTCCCGATCCACGGATAAATGCAGCCCCTTTTTTTGCCTGTTGAAGAAGGCTTTTAATTGAGACAAGGAGTGCGGCAAGGCCTTCTAGGAACTTAAGAACTACCTAGGGAATCTACCACTGCTCAATCAATCAAAGCAAGGTGAGGTGCTCTACCTGTACTTGTCAGTATTGGAAACAACGGTAAGCTCGACACTGATAAGAGAAGAAGCCGAGATACAAACACCAGTATATTACACCAGTCGAGCCCTAAGGGGGCAAAAGAAAGGTGCCCAAGGGCAGAGAAAATGGAGTTCGCATTAGTCATGACCACTTGACGACTAAGACCCTATTTCCAAGCCCACGTCATCCGAGTCCTGATAGATCAGCCACTCATAACCATACTCCACAAGCCCAAGACCTTGGGAAGGTTAATCAAGTGGTTGGTAGAGTTGAGCGGGTTTGACATTGAATACCACCCTCAGGGGGTTATTAAGAGCCAAGCGGTCGTAGACTTCATCGTTGAGTATACCAACACATCAAGCATAGAGATTGAGATACAAGGTGAATAGCCAGAAGAAGTAGACCCGGGAGAATAGGTCTTACACCTGGATGGTTCCTCCACCAATAACGCAGCCGAGGGAGGAGTCGTCCTCATTACGCCAGAAAAAAGTAAACTCGAGTATGCCATCAGGTTCAGATTTAAGGTAACCAACAATGAAGCCAAATACGAGTTTATGATTACAGGGCTCCGCCTTGCCCATGAACTTGGGGCTAGAAAGGTGAAGGTTCATAGTGACTCCCAGCTGGTAGTCGAGCAGGTACAAGGAGAGTATTGGGCGAAGGATGGCCGGATGAAACAATACCTCGCTATAGTGGAGAAAGCGAAGTCCCAGTTTGAGTGCTTCGTAATACAGCGGATCCCATAAAGCGATAACGAAGAAGCATATAGGTTGGCTAGACTCGTATAATCCATCGTAGGGGACCTAACCCCTGGGATCCTCGTTGAGTGTCTGCTTGAGCCTAGTATAAAAAAAGGAGAAGAAAAAGAAGTCAACACAATAAACCCTGAACCCGAGTGGGCCGACCAGATCATACAGTTCTTGAGGAGTGACGAGTTACCCAAGGACAAGGACAAGGCTAGAAAGGTGAAGACCCGGGCGAGTCGGTACCTATTTATCGATGACGCTAACTACAAGAGAAACTTCACTCTTCCCCTGCTAAGGTGCCTAACCAAGGAGGAAGCCGACTATGTGCTTCGAGAGATACATGAGGGGATATATAGAAGTCACTCGGGGGTAGGGCAATGGCCAACAAAGTGATCTGGATCTAGTACTATTGGCCCTCCATACAAAAGAATGCGGCTCTCCTCGTCCAGAAATGCAATAAATATCAAAGGTTTGCCAACATTCTTAAGACACCCGCAAAGGAATTAGTCCCAATGACGGGACCCTGGCCCCTTGCTCAGTGGGGGATTGACATAGTTGGACCGCTCCCTATGGGAAAGGGATAGGTAAGTTTCTTAATGGTAGCCATTGAGTATTTTACCAAGTAAGTAGAAGCTGAGCCGTTGGCAAAGATTATCGAGAAAAATATCCACGACTTCACTTGGAAATCCATCGTCTACCAATTTGGGATCCCCGAGTCATAGTTAGCGACAACAGCAAGCAATTTGACAATGCTTGGTATCAGGAATTCTGCATGAAGCTTGGTATCAAGAATCACATTTCCTCCCTAGCCCATCTTCAAGCAAACGGCTAAATAGAAGTCACAAACGAATGCTCTTGGGTATGATTAAGAAGGGGCTCGACAGTTCTAAGGGCCTTTGGCCCGAAGAACTCCCGAGTGTCCTTTGGGCATACCGAACCTCAGTAAGGACTCCAATGGGGGAAACACCATTCTCGCTAGCATTTGGAATCGAGGCGTTAATACCCGTCGAAGTAGGGATGACCTCGCACAGGATAGGCAACTTTGATCCAGAGGAGAACAAGGGAGGCTTTAGACTCAACCTTGACTTGTTAGCAAAAAAGAGAGATGAAGCCACACTTCGGGAAGCTACCTACAAACAGAAAATGGCCAAGTACTACAATTCTTGAGTCAAGGCAATGCGATTTGCAGTCGGAGATTTAGTGCTCAAGAAGGTGACCCTGGCAACGCAAGACCTGACAGAGTGAAAACTGAGACCGAATTAGGACTGGCCTTACTGGGTGACATGCTACAATAGACCCGGGACTTACCCCCTTAAGACAATGTAGGGGGAGCCTTTACAACAACCATGGAATGTAGAGCACTTAAGAAAGTATTATCAATGAAATTAGCGTTACCATTTTAATTATCGAAATAATTTGACTATGTAGGGTCATCAGAGCCTAAAGCCATCGAGCCCCGGGTTAGGTCATGAGGATGACCCCGAGCCACAAGACTGGCACGACTTAGGCTACAAGATTAGCCTTAGGTTACAAGACTAACCCTCAGGTCACGAGGATGACCCCGAGCCATAAGACTGGAGTGCCTCCCCAACTTAGGATAGCCTCAAGCTATAAGACTAGCCCTCAGGTCACAAGGATGACCCTGAGCCACAAGATTGGTGCCACTCAGTCTACAAGATTAGCCCCGGGTTACAAGACTAACCCTCAGGTCACGGAGATGACCCCGAGCCATAAGACTGGTGTGCCTCCCCAACTCAGGATAGCCCCGGGCTATAAGACTAGCCCTTAGGTCATGAGGATGACCCCGAGCCACAAGACTGGTGTGCCCCGGGTTAGGCTGACTAACTCTCTAGGTCACAAAGATGTAAATCGAAAGAAGATCTCACCAGTTAAGAAAAAGTGCGCTGCCTCCTTACCAAGTAAGTATAACTACACCTCCTTTTAAACAAGATAAATAAATTAAAAGCACTCGAGAGTATCCGGCGGCACCTCACTAGGTATTACCCCCGCTTGCAAGAGGCTCTAACACCAGAGGAGTGCTGTCGGATACCCTCTATTCTGAAAAACACATGGGAAGGCTCAACCCTCAGCATGTATCTATGATTATGAGATTTGGGTTGATTATAGGTACATATTCACTCACCCTCAGCTCTAAGAAATTCACCCCGAAGGGTCCCAACACTTACCTTACCTTGAGGAATGCTAAAAGCCCCCGACACGCATTGGTACTTAGAAAAATTTAAGGTCACGATACAACACAAGGGAAAAAAGCACCACATCACACATCGACAACTGGAAAATGTTAAAAAAAAAGAAAGAAAGAGAATTTCATTCATAAAAAGAAAGATTACAAAGTTAAAAAATAGTACAGTTACACCTCAAGGTTTGCAACCCCTGAGACCTCCACCCTGAAACCGCATCTCCCCGGCTGACATCTACATTTTCAAAGGGCACCAGCTCTTCAACTGCCCCCTTAGTCCCGGTGCCATGGCCTCCCTTGGCTACCCCCTCGTCCACCATGACGGCACCCTGGCCGTCCTCTTCCTCCTCCTCATCTTCAGCCTCGGTTCCTCTGAGCTAGATGGAGGAGAAATCAATGCCGGGGAATCTCTCAGAAGTGACGTCTCAAAATTCTTCGAAACCCTCCCAGAAGCAACTAGCCTTGACGAGGCCAAAAGTGTCTGAGGCCAAATGCTTGGTCTCCGCCTCCTGGGTGGCTTCCTCCCTCGTCTGTTGTCTTTCCCTCTCCCTCTCTGCCTCGGCCTCGAGATGTACTCGCTCCAAAATATCCTCCATAGTCCTCTTCCTTGTATCCTCGACGGCCATTTTGAGGTTGTTCTTGGCCCGGATGCGCCGATTCCTCTCAGTCCCGAGCTTATTTCTGACCCGACTAATCTCTACCTAGCATCTCACAAGCGGAGACTTAGATTCTCTATGCGAGCCTCCTGTTTGGTGATCTTCTTAGTCAGGCTGGAGCTAGAGTCCTTCGACCATTTCAACTTCTTCTCGGGGCTGACTACAACAGACTTAGCCTCCCCCATTAGGGCTAGATGCTTGTTCCTAGTCTTGGCGAGGTGATCGAGGTTATTATCCTTGACCTGCTTATAGTACTTATACCCTCGATGGAGGCAGTCATTAAAGCCACGGTCTGTGACAAACAAAATTAAGTCAGGGCCAGATAAAACAACAAACAAATCATACAAAATACAAGAACACAGATGACAGATCTTCTTACCTTGGCTATGTAGTGCATCATGTCTCTATGCATGTCAGCCGAGGAGAGGTGCTTTGTCAGGTACCCAATATCGGAGGGAGGAACGTTCTCTAAGAGACGTGCTCCCTGGGACCAGTCCTTAGTAGTCAGGAATCTAACCCGAGGAGGGAGTTGTCTGCTTCCTGAGTCGGAGTAGATGTAGAGTCGGGGGGAGCTAAGGTCGACGCCACAGTGGTAGAAGCAGGACCCCTGGGAAGGGAAGAAGGAGCCACCGAAGCTATAGGAGCAAGTACCTCCACGATGTGGGCATTGGAGGTGGCCATGAGGTAGCCGATTGGGAAGTCAAGGTCAGAACCCGGGTTATAGGGGAAGAGGGACCCTCAACATCTTCATCCAGGTCGATGATCGGGATAGTGGCAGGAACGATGATAGGAGCCGGAGGAACTAGGGCCACTTTGGGAACGCTGGGCTTGGAAGGACCCCCAGGGGTGATGAGAAGTTTCCTCTCTTTTAAGGTAGTAGATGCCCCCGCTTGGGTGGTCATCGATTGAACAGTCTTTGCCCCCTAGGTTGTGTCCCTGATTTCCTTGGCCTTGGAGAGATAACTCTTATTTGTCTTCATCATTGCACAAAAACATACCCGAGATCAGTAAAAAAAAGAGAAAGAAATAAAGCGAATGACATGAGAGAGGCCAGCACAAGGGAGGTGGGTGTATTACCTTTGGGATTAGGACCAAATCCACATTGGTAGAGCCATGCAGGCATAACTAGGTCCGGGTAGGCGTGGATAGAGAAAAACCAATGCATGACTTAAAAAAATGTGACTTTGAAAACCAGTGATTTTAACACCTATCTTTACTTTATATATGAAACAAATTGTGATCTTTGGTAACTTGCTTTTGAAATCATGATGTATGAGATGTTGACATGAATGCAGGTTGTTGAATTATGCTTATTTTTATTCATATTTATTCATTAATTATTTTAAGGACAGCCAGCATGATATGACACTTAAGGAGATCTTGTATTTATACAACCTTGGATAAGCAATTCGTTAAATTTCCAATCACAATTCATTGAGATTTGTTCTCAAGTGAGCTTACATCATGTGCCATGGAATCAAAAAATATTTTTTTTATTAAAGGAGTTGTGTTTGGGTTTAATTTTCAAGCTGCCTACGTACCAGGTAACAAGAGGGACTGGGATCAAGCTAACCGTAGTTCTTTTATGCTTTCATTGGGTTCCCAGATCATCTTCTCTAAGGTTGCCTTACATGGATGCAATCCAAGATTGAAGCTGATATGGTTTCAAGACATCGTCGGAGGTGCAGTTGGAAATGGATGGAGAGGAACTAGATCAGTGGGAGGGATCGCTAAGCCCGCTACTTGGGGAAGTAGCTGAGCTTGTATTACGCCTTAGTAAATATTGACATATGGAGAGGATGGTCGAATCACAATGTATTTTTTCCTTAATGATCCTGTGTTGGACACTCTTGACACTTTGGATTGTGATTTGACTTGAGAGATATTTTGCGAATTCTCACTTTCCATGGTTGTAAATTACAAGATCTTTATAAATATCAGGTCTCTAGGTAACATTTGTCTCAATCACGCTAACGGATCTCTCTTATTAACATGATTATCATTAGTATTTGAAGCTTTTTTTTTTTCTTTTAAAAAAAATAAAGAGACAAAAAATTCAAAGTCGGGATCCATGTCCCTAAAAATGATTAAAACTTGCAAAATAAAAATTAGTAGAACATGTACTTGAAGGAAAAAAATGCATCCTAAGATCCAAGTCCTTAAAATAAATAAAAAAATCATGATAAAGAAAACAAATGACATGTTGT
Organism: Platanus orientalis; assembly: GCA_025762735.1. Lineage (NCBI taxonomy): Eukaryota > Viridiplantae > Streptophyta > Magnoliopsida > Proteales > Platanaceae > Platanus > Platanus orientalis. The sequence continues at coordinate 264 of JAOXJP010230846.1, read as the reverse complement.
GCCCCTAGTAGTGGTAGTGAAGGTTGATGATTCGATTCATGTCTTTAGTCTAGTTATTTTCGTTGATGTTGATTACTTTGAAGTTTTTGGTTCAAGTTGTCATAATTTATTCAGGACATTTGTTTAACTGAATGACTATTTTTAGGTTGGCTTAACTTGAGTTAACTCATGTGATTTGAATAAATTTGAATTGATTTGTTTATGATTGACCCATTTTGAGTTAGCTTGACCTGGGTTGGATTGTTTTGGTTTTAGCTAATCTTG
>JAOXJP010230845.1:0-10689 GCA_025762735.1 Platanus orientalis | reverse complement strand
CTTGTCATTATCCTTGGTAGGCAAGGTGGTTGCCTATTCGACTCTTTGGCTATAATTTTTTTTTTCCCGTTGTTTATATTCTTTCCACATTTTCTGTAGTTTTCTTGTTTGACCTGTTATTGAGCGGGATTTTTGGTTTGCAGTTTTTTGTAGCTAAATGTATAAATGTGGGGTCTGATCAAGGGGAGCATTACAGAAGTATGCGAATATGTTTAACTGATGACTCGGGGGAAATTTCAAAGGCAAGAGATAAAAATGCATGCTTATGGTTATTTTGAATTCATCTTCTTCTTTTTCATCTTATTTATTTCTTTGGTATTTGATTGTTTCTGGTGGGCATGTAGTGGAACCAATTCAAGTAGAGACTCCAAATGTGATGATAAATCTCCCAAAGTCAATTGGTTGCATCATGCCAACGCACATAATGATTTCTCATGTCAAAATAAATTTCTGAGCTCAAATTTCCTTTTCTCCTTACCAACACAAAAACCTTGTGAAGGAACACCAGGTGCAAGGTATGTAATGATATGCATTGGTTGGAGTGTCTCATTTTCTTTGCCCTTTATTTTATTGCGTTATATAGTGAAATGTTTGCAGTTTTCTTTTGTATATATGATGTATTTTTTTTTTCTGTGTACGTAATAAAATTGTATTGGAGGGGTGATGTAGGATGAAAAGCTCTTGATACCAAATTGATGCACGATCAAGGCTCAAATCCGGTTCTTTAATAGATAGTTTACTATAAAAAGAAATAACAGAAAAATAGTAGAAAATACCAATGGACTCATACCAATGGCCTCCTAGAGAAAAAGTGACTGTAGTCTTGAAATTTTATTCAATAATCATGATCATTAATAAAAGTGTTTAAACTTTATATATCCTTTACATTCTAAGCTTTCCAAATCCACTCCAACTAAACTTTCTATTAAATAAATCTTGAAATTAATTCAATCCCGTTACCAAGTGATACACTATATTTTGGCTATAACTTTCACAATCACATTGGATTCTCAAGATCTTGGTATCGTTGGAAAGGTAACTGAATAACCTTTTCAAATGACACCAAAATCAAGCCAAACGGACAAGTTTTTACCTTTTAAAATAAATCTGAAAGAAAAGTGACAGAAATAGATCTTTCACTTTCTTTGATGTAAATGAAACCTATTATATTTGGAAATAAGTGAAAGCCCCCCAAACTAATTAATAAGAAACTATCCTAGATTAACTTAAAACTGACGTAAATAAAAAATATTATCATGCAATATTAAACCCAAAATACCATTGCATAACCCATCGAATCTGAATATGGGCTATTTCTTTTTTTGGATTACAATTATCCAACCTATTTATTTATTTATTTTTGCTAGATAACAAGGAACTTGTATTAGAATTAGGATAAGAGAATACAAGAAAACAACAAAAGTTGCGCAAAAAACAAAGGGATAAGAAATAGTAAAGCAAAGTTGGGAGACTCTCCCAAGACAAGTTACAAATTCATGGCAACATCATTTCCTCTTCCAAACTCCCCACAAAAGTGGATTCTTTCCAGGTGTCCCTCTTTGCCAATCTATCCGCCACTGTATTAGCCTATCTCGGGATCCAGTTGAATGAGATGTTCAAAGAGGAAACCAAATGAGCTAATTCCTTTATATAATGAGATAATCTCCACGGACCCGGGTTACCCCTCCCCATCCAACCAATGACCATTGCCGAATCACCTTCCACTTCAATTTTGTATGATGATATTCCTTTGGAATGTATGAGCCTCACCCCGTATAGAAGAGCCTTTATTCCCAATGGGCCCGAAAAAGCCATAATACATGTACACGTTGTATTGAAAATTGTGCCTCCGATGCTAGATGAACCTGGGTTTCCAATGGAACTACCATCAAAATTCAACTTCAAGACGTTTCCCACTGGGGATGACCAACTGTGAATCACATTAGGGACATGATGAGAAGAGTTGATAACATTAGGTAGATTTCTAATAAGATTGTCCACCATGATCCCTTTGAAGTAAACCTCCTCGGAAGCCCAATGAGCCAATCGAATAGATATATACTCGATCAACTAGCGGGAGGATTTTTTTTTGTCCAAAAAAATCCTCCTATTCCTCTCTTCCCAAATAGATCAAATAATGACGATTGACATATACCTCCACAAAAGTTTTCCCCTTTTTGTGAAAGGGGTCACCCTCCATTGGCTTAAGAAGTCGACCATATCCCTAGGGAAAACAATGAGTACCCCAAAGATACTAATGAAATACCGCCAGATGTCCATCGCTTAAAGGCATTGTATAAAAATATGGTTTATTGATTCACCATCTCGGAGACAAAGGTGGCATATATGAGGAAGGAGACACCAATCCTTGCGTCTTCGCTGTAACATATCACTTGTGTTTACACATTTATGGGTGACCTCCCAACACAGGGCTTTCTAACGAGGGGGGCCACGAGGTTTCCAAATTGTTTTGAAAGGGAATGAGGAGTTTGAGAAAGGAGAATTAGGATGTATTGATTGCTCAACAAGTTTTTTCTGAAAAGATGAGGGGGAGAAGTAACCATTTGAAGAGAGGGACCATAATCGGGAATCAAGAGACAATGGGTCTATGAAAACATCGGATAGGAAGGTATGGAGTGATGACATCTTCTCTATTTCAAAATCTCTTAAACCTCTACGCATGCCAAGATCCCATGCGAGGTTTGAAGAAGGTAATGATATGGAGTAGAAGTAGGAGATTGGTAAACCTTTCTTAGACGAGATAGAGTATATTTTTTGAAATCTTGATGCCAGTGTTTCCTCACCTCACCACTTATCCTCCCAAAACATGATCCTATCCCCTTTTCCCATGTCGTATCTAGTGAAAGGAATAAAACGGGGATAGAGCTTGCTAATGTTCTTCCATGGACATGTATTTAATACTCTTCCCCCCCAGCCTGGAGTCCCATCCATTTTCATTAATCCCATATTTAGCTGAAATGATTAAATATCACGTACTAGCTTCTTCATGTGGAAACCTCCATAGCCACTTTCCCAACAATGCATCATTCCTGATTGCTAATTTTCCCAATCCCAAGCCCCCTTTTTCCACTGGCATACACACCTTATCCCTAGTCAATAGGTGATCCTTCCTCTTCTGTCCAGGTTCCCAAAGAAAGTCTCTTTGCGTTTTTTCAATTGCTTTAACCACTTTACAAGGGGCTTTAAAAATAGACAAGTAATATGTCGGTGGATTTGATAATGTAGATTTTATCAATGCTATTCTTCCACCCAAGGAGATGTAGTTTTTTTTTCTATGCACCAAGCCTTTTTGACATTTTCTCCACAACCGGCTGCCAAAAGGTAGGTGCTCTTGGATTACCCCCTAGGGGAAGTCCAATGTATTTGATCGGCCATACTTCCTGTTCACACCCCAAAATCCTAGTGTAAACAACTAGCTCTTCATCACTCACATTAAGACCCGCCACTTTGGATTTTTCCATGTTAACCCTTAAACCTGAAATTCTTTCAAAACATAGGAGTACCAATCTTAGATTTGTAGTAAATTTCTGAGAGGTTTCACAAAATAAGATTGTGTCATCCGTAAATTGTAGGTGGGAGACTATAACCTAACCATTACCCACTCTGAATCCTTTTATAAGATTCATTTCCTCAGCTCTTGATATCAATTTGCTAAGTGTGTCAACCACAAGAGTAAATAGGAATGGAGAGAGAGGATCTCCTTGTCTAAGGCTTTTTTTTGTAGAAAAAAACCTTTTGAAGCCCCATTAATTAGGATTGCATAATGTACCGATGAGCTGTAGGTCCGAATCCATTTTCTCCATCTTTTCACAAATCCCTTCATTCCCATTACATAGTCTAGAAAATCCTAATTCACATGGTCGTATGCTTTTTCCAAATCCACCTTGCACACCACACCTTTCCTGCCCTTGGATTTCATTTTCTCTACGCATTCATTGGCAATAAGTATTTCATCAAGAATCTGTCTATCTTTTACGAATGCCCCTTGGGAAGCTGAAGTAATGCCCCCCATAACCCTTGGGATCCTTTTGGAGAGAACCTTCGAGATTATCTTGTATAGATTGCTAATCAAACTAATGGGTTTAAAGTCCTTAGGGCATAGAAGACTGTCCTTTTTGGGAATGAGGGCTAGAAATGTAGAATTCATACTCATATTAATAATTCATACTCATATTAATATGGGCTGGTGCTTGTTCTGCATCAAGGGGTTAGTGTATCAGGAAGGTGAATTCCTTATGGTCAAAATGTCTTATATACACAATTTGCATTCGAGGAGTTTGCACTTGCATTTGCATCTCTGAGGTGATGCAGACAACATAAAGAGACTAATGTGTGTGCCCCCACACAAGAGAGCCAAATTCAAGTTAGTGTTTTATGTGGGTTTAATTAGAGTTTTGTAAGGGGTGTGATAATTTTATAATAAGGAATTTTGTCAAGGGATAGTTTATGTTTTTTTAGTAGAAGGGTATGGTTGTAACAAGGCTAAAAGCCAAGGTCCAAAGAGGGGTTTTATGAGCCAGTCATCCCCTAGTGGTTTTTTGTCTTTTAGTGGGAAGCCTAGTCAACACATGGGCCGGCCCCACTTTGTTAGCTGGTCAACAGCCCCATATTTCTCTAGGTTTTAGTAGTTTAGAATTTAGGAAGTCAACTCTTTTAGGAATCTTTAGTTATAAGAAAGACTTGGTCAACAAGTCTTTAATACTAGAAGTTTCTATAATTAGCGTGTTTCTTAATTCTTTAGGTTGTAAGCCTATAAAAGGCACCCCCAACGATTTAGACATCAATGAATATGAATTGAATTAAGTTTTGAAGTTGGTTGTTCCCCTTGGCCGTGGGCCCCTATCCTTATCCCCTCCTCCAATGGTAATAGCATGAGCTCCCCTTTTCTCTTTCCATCTCCTTCTTCCTTCTCATCGACACTTCTTTTATCTTCTTCTCTCATTCTCTTCTTCTAATCTCTTCTACTTTACCCCTTATCTTCTCTTTCTAATATCTCCTACTGAACCTCTTCACTTTCTAAAGTTACAAGCTACCGAACCAGTTTAGAGACCAACAGCACAACATCAATTGAGTGAGTTTTCAAGGAGTGATTCTAGTCAAATCGCAGGTATCAAGAGGAGAGTTTCCACCTCTGATTTATCAGGCTACTTTCAGGAACTCTTCGTTTATTGCATCATTAAAACTCCGCTTAAGTTTCTTTGTTAACTTATGTTTTAGGCTTCTTATTCTTGAGTTCTATTTTTGAGTTTTATCAGAATTTTCTGAGTTGCAATAACAGAAAAATCGCCCCATCCCCTAGTTTCACTTTCTGTGTGATTCTCTTTTAGGGTTTTGTTCCCTTATGGGTCCCCTACAAAACCCCTAAAACTCTCCTCTCTTTCCCTTCTTTCCTGCTATCTTATAATCAAAGATTCCCTTTACTGGTTTAGGGTTTTCCTGTGAAGAACTAATTGGATTGATATTTATATAGTTTGGTAAATCAAAACTAATTCAAAATTCATGAAATTTGGCACATTGGACCCTTATGTACGTTAGAACCACCCTAGAGAATCTCGGAATTTTCTGATGCACGACCAAGCGTATTTTGGTATCTTTGGGCTTCTTCCTAGAAAAATTCTAAAATTTCCCTTCGGTGTTTCTTTTGTGTATTTTTTTCCTCTTTTCTTATCTAAAATCTTTTAATTCTCTCTCTTTGATTCTCTTCTTCACTTAATATATTTTTACTAAATTATTTTTGACTACTTGGGTGTGTTTCTATGCAATTTTTGGATTTTACTAAAGTGTGTTTGCTTCCGTGACATTAATTAGTGCTTCTTTAAGACTCTTGGCTATTATCTTACATCACAAGGGCATGAGAGAAATTAAAGTTCTGTTGATTGTATGGCCAATGGTGTTGACTTCTATCCATTCTACTCTGTTCTTTGCCCTTCGAATAACATTCAGTGAATTTTTTTATCACCCAAGTTTCTGAGAATTGTACTTTAAATATTTGAAGGCCATAATATCACTTAAGTAAGGTTCAAAGTTTTAATCTGTTGAAACCATGGAAACCTTACAAAAACCATGCAGAAATCATAATAACCATGGAAACATCAGGAAATGATAGAATAGGAATGTAAACACCTTGGAATCATTACATATGCAAAACAACCGTCTATGTTGGTTGTTGGAAACCAATCCCTTTGTGACATACACCGTCATGCGTGTTTTGGAACACTGAGGGTTAGAAGTTAAAATTTATTAAAAAACAGTACATAATAAAGTTGTACATATACATGGGGTTAGGAAATGATTACACCAATAAGTAGCACACACATCATTTTTATGCTTTAATAAATTAACTCAAGTAACTCTTGAAAAATCATCCACAAAAGGTACAAAATATCTAAAGCCAAACTATGAAGTAACTGGTGCAGGACCCTGCACATCAGAATGCACAACAGAGAAATAATATAAACTTTTACTATTACTGATAGGATTAACTGAATGACGATGTCTAGCAAGCTGACAAGGTTCACAATGAAAATTGAAAATTGTAAAACTGCAACAACTAATCACATAAACACCAAATAATAACAGAGAAAACTAGATATAAGAGAGGAAGAAAAAGTGGATGAAGGATAGAAGGAAAAGAGGCTGTCGTTAGAGTATCTAGTGATGCCTCCCCTACTTATGTATGTATTTATGTATGTATGTAAGCTCCTAAAGCCCATGGTACATGATGCCTCTCCCTCTCATGTATGTATGTATGTATGTATGTATGTATGTATGCATACCCCTACAACCCATGGTATATGACGCCTCTCCCTTTCTTACATATATTATATGCTGTAGTGACATTAATACCCTTGCAATTCACATACATAATCTTTAACACTCCCCCTTAAGCTGGAGCATACAAATCTATCATGCCTGACTTGTTATAAAAATACATAAGTTAAGACCTCCCAAAAGCTTTGGTGAACAAATCACCCAGTTGACCGTTTGACTTGGTATATGGGGTTACAACTTGTTTACTCATTACCAAGTTTTAAATAAAATGGCAATCCACTTCAATATGCTTGGTACACTCACAAAACATTGGATTACTAGCAATATGAATGGCTGCTTGATTATCACAGTAAATTGTAGGAGACAAAGAAACCGTTACACCCTTCTCCTGTATAAGAGACCTCAACCACAATAATTCACACGAAGAGTGTGCCATAGACTTGTATTTAGCTTATGCACTAGACCTGGCTACCACATGCTGCTTTTTACTCTTTCATGTAACTAAGTTACCAACAACGAATGCATAATACCCTGATGTAGGTCGCCTGTCATGCTAACTACCAACCCAATCTGGATCTGAATAGCCAACAACATCCAACTTATTTGAAGGCCAGGACTACTTTTCAAGTATCTTAGAATTTTACAAACAACGTACCAGTGAGGTTGATGCAGTTCAATATCCAAGATACCAAATTTGATGTAGCGTGATGCCAAGTGTCTCAATAAAGCATGGTTTTAGATCGGATCGCCCGATCTGGATCGGGATCGAACAAGACCGGTCCAATCTTGTCTTGTAGATCATGATCCTATTGGGATCGGATAATCCGAGTCCTAGATCGTTCGATCCGGGAAAAGAAAAACAACTAAAAAATAATTTTAGATCGTTCGATCCGGGAAAAGAAAAACAACTAAAAAATAATTTTTTTTCTTTAAGAGTGCATAAATTCTTCCCTAATTCTCAATTAATATTCCTAAAAGTTGTGAAAGAACATATAAGAGGTAAACCCCATGACTTTATAACGAATGATAAATTTAGTCACTGGATTATATATTTTCTATATAACACTAAAATTTTTTAATGGTAGCCGCCCACCTTGGAACCCTCCCCCTAACCCCCCTTGAAACCCTCCTATATTGATAGTGTGGGGCTAGCCCCCCGCCACTCCTATAATAGAAGGCTAGATTAAACTTCACAAACCCATTGGCTAGAATAATGAATCATGTATTTTTTTATTTTTGTTTATATGATTTTGTACATAGTTTAGTTTTTATGCATTAATATATATAATAATATCAGATGTTTGGTTATACAAACTACAATCTTAAACTTATATGAACCTCGTTACCTTGTTCATACATGTATGATGCACTTAACATGCCTACAATTATGTTCAATCATTATTTATATATTATTGTATTTGTATATGGTTTGGTTTTTCTGCACTAGAAGTAATCATACTGGATGTTTGGTTGTGAAATGTTCAATCGTGATCTTTATAAATACACATGCTCGTAACAGTATTTATTCATGTATGATGCACCTAACACACCTAAAATTAAGATTTTTTCAGTCAAACTTTTAATGAAAAACATTATAAAAATTTTATGGAATTTAAGGAAGTTTTTCAGATTTTTTTGACTTTGGATCATGTTCGGACCGAACGATCCACAAATGGATCGCCAATCCAACGATCCGATTCGGATCGGTTTTGGGCTGAACGATCTGTTCCGCCGATCTGAGTTTTTGACCCTTGCACTAGGGGACACACTACCGCACACTTATGTATATTCCTAGGAAGTGTTTTTTATAAAAATAAATAAAAGAAAAATGAGCTATGGTTGTACGGTTAGAATGGGTGAGTTTAGGGTTCAAGAAAGTGAGGGAATTAGGGTTCTTGGTATGGGATGATAGGGATAGGTATGAGGAGGCTTATAGTTTGGATGGGTGATTTGAGAGAAATCTGAATTTTAGTGACTCTTCTAAAAATCTGCACTCAGAAAATTCAAGAAAGTTTGAAATAAATAAAGAAAAGAATAACGAAATAAAGAGATTGATGAAAGAAATGATGGAGGAATTAATATGGAGAAGAAGAAAGAATTTTAGAAGAAACTAATGGATGTGGGGATGGGCAACACAAGTAAAAGAAAAGAAAGAGAAGAAAGAAGAGAGAAGAGAGGGAAAGTAGGGAAGACTCACTTAGGAAACCGTAAGGGTTAGAGAAGAGAGAAAGAGGCACTCCACGAATTGCTCCTGCCAAATTTCTTTTCTATTCCATCAACTGATCGTACATGAGGTCTTATGACTAATTTATAATTAAAAAAAACTTGAAATTGGACCAAAATACCCCTCCCTTGTATAGTTAGCAAAAAAAAAAAAAAAACCAGAAACATTGTATAAGAAATCATAAAAATTCTTAAAAACAGTCCTAAACTATTTTAAATTAATTTTAACCACTCCCCACGGCTCATATGGCCTTATTACATCAATCTTATTATTAAAACCTTCCTAAAATTAAAAAAAAAAAAACTAAATAATTTCTAAAACAGAAAATTGAAGGAAAAATCTTGTGGACAACACTATGTCTTCTTCTTGCATCTTTTGTTCTTGATCTTTGGCTTCCACAATGGTTGGACTTTCTTAAACCAAGTTAAAGCTACTGCATCTCTTCTCTCCCTCTTGGAAAACTTAACCCCTCTGAGTTAGGGTGGGGGTCCAAGAATTTCGGGTCCATCATGTTGAGCAAGATGCCATGGATAAGTAGGATGCTTCTTCTTTAGCTTGTATCTTCATCTGCAAATGGAACAAAGGACAGACCGCTCTAGTGATACCTTTGCCTTCCCTTTGCCTAGTTTCTTCCATTTTTTCCTCTTCAGCTTTCCTAACCATCTCTTAAGTAGGCTCATAGATTTCTTCTTTCACCTCTTCATCATCCGTTGGCTTCTTTTCAGTAAAACCCACAAACTTGCTAGGACATTGGGATTTGTGATGCTCATATTGATGCAATAGCATTCACATGGCTTGAGAATTTCTAATATTTGTGGAAGCCCAAGATCAAGAACAAAGGATGCAAGAAGAATACATAGTGTTGTCCACAAGATTTTCCCTTTATTTTTCTGTTTTAAGAATTATTTTAGTTGTTTTCTTTCTATTTTAAGAAGATTTTAGTAATGAGATTGATGTAATAAGGTCATATGAGCCATGGGGAGGGGTTAAAATTAATTTAAAATAGTTTAAGATTGTTTTTATGATTTTTCTGGGTTTTTTAAGGTTGGCTGTACATGTGAGGGGTATTTTGGTCTAATAAATATTTCATGTACAATCAGATTATGGAATAAAAAATGTTTTTTGTAGATTGGAGCAGCTCGTGGAGTGTCTCTCTCTCTCCCAACCCTCACGGTTTCCTAGGTGAGTCTTCCATACTTTTTCTCTTTTATGTCTTCTTTCCTTTTCCCCTACTTCTCTTTTAAATGTGCAACCTTTACCTTCTCCATTATTTTATGTTAAAATTCCATCTTCTTCTATTACTTCCCCCATCACTTCTTTCATTAACCTCTTTATTCTTTTGCTATTTTCTTTCTTTATTTCTTACTTTCTTGAATTTTCTGGGTATAAAATTTTTAGAACAGTCATGAAAATTCAAAATTCCCTCTAACTAACCATTCAAACCTAAAATCCCTTTAAACCTAGTTTTCCCATACCTAAACCTATCATCCCATACCAAGAACCCTAATTCTTAACTTTAAATTCCTCAACAACAACAACAAACAGCCTTATCCCAACTATTTGGGGTCGGCTTCACGAATCTTGTTCCACCATTCCGCTCTGTTTAGGGCCTTATCTTCCGTTAAATTACAAGCTGCCATGTCCCTCTTTACTACCTCCACCCAGGTCAATTT
>JAOXJP010230844.1:0-10725 GCA_025762735.1 Platanus orientalis | reverse complement strand
AAGCCACATGTCATGCACTGATTGCTAATGGAGTGGTACCTATCCATTGAGACTGGAATCCCAGAGAATCCTTGCCCCGGGATCGGATTAGGTGCGCCCCTTAATGGGTGCCAACAGTGTGCCCACAACCAACAGGTAACACGTCACGTTGAAAAAGCGATTTACACTTTTTGGGGGTTTTTTCACTCTTTTGATGCGACGTGTCACCCTCTGGTTGTGGGTGCACCGTTGGCACCTATTAAGGGGGCGCACATAATCCTTTGGCTTGCCCCCCTACATGAAAATTCTGGCTCCGCCCCTAGTGAGGAGGATACTCACAAGTGCACTAGGGTAGGAAATGGCATCAACCCTTGGAAAGGAGAACATGGCTACAGCCACATCTTGAGAACACCCAAATTTTCAAAAATTGTTTATTCTTCACTATTTAATTATGGGGGAGGGGTTGTCTTTAAATAGGCTTACAAACTTAAGCAATAAGAAACTTGCTAAAATTATAAACTTCCTAAAATCCTAAACTTACTAGCCAAGTTTTTAAAAAACATAAAATTTTCGAAAAACTTATTTTCCTAAAAATTCAAACTTAAGACTTTCTAAAAAAACACTATTCCCGTTTTTAGTGACCACTCCTAAGTAATTTGGTCATAACTTTCTCAAATCACCTCAGATTTGCGCAATCTTTGTCTCATTAGAAAGGTAACTGAATAACCTATCTAATAACAACAAAATTAACCCAAAAATTCAAGTTTTGGCCATAGAAAAATTGGGAATAAATTTAAAAACGGTATTACAAATAAAAACCAAAAAAAAAAAAAAAACTAAACTAACCATGGCATTATTGGCCTTATTACAAAAATAACCCATCCCTTAAAATAATTAAAACAACCACTACATAACACAAGACTTGAACCTTGCTCTCTTGTGTGGCGGCACATACATAAGTCGCATAATGTTGTCTGCATTAGAAAAAGAAAAAAAAAATGTTCGAGGATTACAATGTAAATCAAGTATTACAGCTCAATAGACATGGTCATTAAGAGAATTTGATCCATCCTATTTCATTTTGATTATTCTCAAAAAAATTGGAAGAATTCATCTGATAAATTTCCATTCTAAGAGGGACCACTATTAAGGGTAGAAATCTTTTGAGGAAGAAAGAGTAACACACATGTGACAACACACATCTTACTTAATAACTGAAACGACTACATAAGAAGCCATACATCCATGGCAAAGACTGGTAACATTCAAAAATTCAACCTAAAACAATGCAGAGACGTTTCCACTGAACTACGAATAAGCCAATCGTATACCCATAAACAAGCTAGATGATCCAGGAAGTTGTGAAACACCTATCACATCATTTAGTGATTCCATGTGTTGATTTTACTTTTTGATACATCATCCTTAGATGAAAAACCAAGGCAAAGAACCTAGTTATTTGTTGTGATAAAGCATATATATGTTCTCCACCAAAAGCCTAAACTCAACCCCTAACACTTTTTTGACCTGAAATTGCCATGAGACATAGCAATTGACTTAAACAACACAAAAGAACAATTAAAGAGCGAATATTTTTTTAACTGAGCCAGCAGCATATATGGATCACACAAAAACATCCACACACACAAACGCGTGAATAATATTCAGCCAAAAATAACAAAGAACGAGACAAATTGCTACTGAAAATGTTTAAATCTTTCAAAGCTCTAATCATCTTCATTTCCTGTCTATCCTTGTCCATTCTTCCAGCTACCCAAAATAGCTTTATATATGCAATGCTATCACAACAAGTTCGTCACTTTACCAAAACAATTACACGCACGAAACATGCATAATTCTTACATAATCACGTTCCCACGCACCAATTTCGACCAAATGAAACACAGATAGAAAATATCACTAAAATAGCCTAAAACAAACAAAAAGTAAGATTTTTTAACCAAAAATAAAAAAACGTGAAGCCCAAATAGAATTCCATTCCTTCAACAGAACCATAGCTTCGTAGAATCAAAACCAGAGACCAAAATCAAAAAAAAAAAAAAAAACGTACCCCTTATAAAAAGAGAGACGCTGCGAATCCTTCTCGGATCTTCTGTTACTGCGAGAACCCTAAGGTAGAAGAGAAGAAATCTTCAAGGGATTTTGAAGCAAAAAGAAGGAAACAAATGGACTCTTTGTGGGGGAAGGCGGGTGGGAGGAACGGAGACTGAAACTCAACCTCTAAGGACAACTGTGGGAGTAGCAAGAGAGAGGGGAGAAAGTTCGTTCACCTATATAAATTGGTATCTGATTTCTTTTATTCTGTCTCTCACCCTCTCCTAAGTCTTAACTGCTTTCAACACAACACCGACGACCACTATGGCCTCTTGCAATCCCATATGTACCCTAGGCGTACGTTAGCCAAGTGACACATGTTTGTTTGCCAGATCAGATGGGATGATTTTAATACATGCTCATTGGTGTATACACAATAGCTATAGTCTATAAACCTCACAAGATCACTCATGTGAAACCAGATCCCATGGGAAACCAATTCAACAAATGCATCTCAATGGAAATGGAGGTACTTTATCTACTAAAAAAATGCAACTCAATGGAAGTGAAAACCTAGTTTTGGGAGAGAGACCTAACCACATGTTATCCAAAGTCCATGAAATCAAGTTAGCTCGTACCTAATTCTTTGGGACCAATATAAGATCATCTCTACTTTACAGTGACCCTGCACAACTAGAAAATTGTTATAACAACCCCAATGCATAGATCTATAGAGGGAATTGACACACCATTTGTGGGTTCCATACAAGTAAATCATTTGATTAAATGGTCATAGTCATCTAATTAATAAAATTGCTTTCTTTGATCTAACCGTCTAATGAATATGGCATATTGGATGCTTATAAACTCTCCGATCATATTAATTTTGGCACACTGTATGAGACCTCTTTTTTTTCTTCTTTTTTTTTATAATTTAGCATATGAGACCATTTGAATGGCGAATTCTTATATTCATTGCATATATGTAATGTGTACAATGATGTTATATGACATTTATTGTTCTTACTAGATATCCTAAGTTAATGCTTATTGTTAAACCGCTATACATGTTCAGATTTAATTGATGTACAATTTCGAACCACAATGTGTGGTGTTGTATGGTTCAAATGTTAATGCTAATTCCTTTATAGAATGGTTTAAAACATGGTGTGATGAAATTTCAAAATAAAATAGACAAAAATATTATCCTTTTTACTATTGCAACTAGTGGTTGGAATATTTGAAAAATCAGGAATTCTTGTGTGTTCGATCATGTGTAAGTTAATGTTTTAAAAATTGTGAATCAATGCTTCAAGATGCTAAGAGACGTAGACTTTCAAAGTAACTCTATCCATCAAAGGGAAGAGAGCTTAATTGTTACATCTAGATGGTCTTCCCCGAATGATGGTTATATTAACATTAATTTTGATGGGCCTTCCACTCCAACTCCTCAACTGTTGTAGGAGTGATCATTAGATGTGAAAATGGAAGTCTTCTCTTTGATAGGTCGGATTTATATCATGCCAACACTTCCTTGGTTGCTAAACGTTCTGTTGTCTGCCTTGGGCTAATGATAGCTCGTGATGAAAAATGTTATTCTAGAAAGGGATTATGTTATTATTATTTCTCTCATTTATGATTCCTCTTAACCTTGCCCACGGTTTATTAGTGTTGTTTCAATTATTTGAAAAACTTTAATTTTTTATTAATTTTTATAAAAAATCAGATCATGAATATTATTTCTCTCATGATCACTATATGAAATTTTATGATTTAATCAATGAAGATTAAGAAAAATACCACAATGGCTAAATCAGACACAAGATGATGATCTGACCTGGTCTCCAAAGCATCCACACTTGTTCTAAAATTCTTTGTGCTTCTCCCAACTTTAGAAGAGTTATAAGACCATATCTGAATGTGGGTAACTCTTTATATAGAGTATTTGATAAACCAAAGTAATCTTAGGGGGTGTGAAATCCTTATAGGATTTTTATCCTTAGGTTGTGGAGTCTAGTATCCTTAATTAAGTCAAACTGCATTAAGGATACTCTATCTCTTATTAATTATAAATTAACACACCACTAATTATAATAATCTATATTACATATTGCAATTGAACTCCCAAATATAAGAAAATAACAATGAGACCCTTCCTTACAGATATTTCACAAAAATGTCATTTCACTTCACAATATTTCTTAATGACTTTCAAGATGATAAAATAATCACTATATAACCCCTACGGTCATTAGAACATTATCATTAGGAACTTAATGAATCAATTGGACATTTAAAAATATTTATTAGATAAAATCATTTTTAAAATAAAATATATTTATTATAATATAATTTTGAAAACATTTGACAAACGCTTTATCAAGAACCACTGACGCTAAATTTTTTATGTTTAATTAAATCATGTATTTCATAAATTGAATATTTTTCCACTTAAGGGTAGTGAATTCTTTGTTAGGAATTGTCATTATCTCAAGCATCATTTAGGTTATCCAAACTACCCATGATATAGCCTCCAATTAGGTATCACTGGTTAGTAGCTCAAAATAACTAACATAATAACTTAGAAAAATACAAACCCCTCAAGTCTAAGGACGAGTCTATAAATATGAATAACACTTATTCTGACAGTGATGTTTTACCAAGTGTGTCCATAATAGATCTCTTTAATGCATTTATATAATGCACCCACATGCAAGTTTCGAGTATTACTCTAGTGACTAAGATTACATCACTCCATCATATGACAGTTCTACATGTAGCAGCCCTATAAGTGATGTGTCCAACATCACCCATAACTATAAACTTTTAGGTCTACAAGAATTGAATTATCAAATCTCTTTACACATTGTAATGTGTCTAACATCCTACTATGTTACTTGAGGACCACATATCTCATCTCATGAGATCAAATAATTATCCATACAAAGAAACAAATACATGTGATGATATAATAAATATTTATTATTAAATACTTAATTAATTAATCATGTCTTCATTTTATGTGAATGGCTTTATCAGAACACATATTTCCAATAATTAGGACTTTAATTTTGAATTTTATTGAATATGCTCGTGCTTTTGATCATTTTTTTGTCTAGTCACATGACTAAAGACTGTAACAAAGCAACCGATAGGCTAATGCTATTCGGGTAACTTGCTCGCTCGGCTATGTGATGTGAGTTCTTCCAACACTGACTGTGTCTTCTTCTTCCTTCTAGGATTTGTTATAGAGATCGACAATACTAGCAAAAACAACGTAAGAATTTCTACTTATGTAATGATAGAGCAACTAACTAATGAAATGGTTGGTCTATCTATGGCAGAAGGTGAGATTTACATCTCAGAGTACAGGGATGATTCGAAAAACTTGAATTGGGATATAAGCATCGCCCTACACCTATTAACAAACAAATCGTTCATTGAACAAGCTTTTGCCCCAGAGGTGTTAAAATAATGGAATCTTAGTGAACATGCGAAGATCTAGTGCTATGGAGAAAACTTATTTGTGGCCTTCTTTGATAACTAAGAGGATTTGGAGATGGTTCGAATAGAAGGTCCATGGAAGTTTGAAAACCATCATGTGGTGATTGGTGAATGGGATGGAAGGGGAGCACCAAGATTTATTGATTTTAAAATATACCATTTTGGGTCCAATATCATCGCCTACTCCCCCCACCCCCACCCCCATATGGATAAGGTAGCGAAACAATTGGCAGATTCCATGGGCAAATTTGTTGCAAGAGATCCAACAAACTATGTTCGCGATAGAGGTTTTATGCTACTTGTTAGGGTTATAATTGATACCTCTAAACTATTATGAGCAAGAACCAAGCTCAATCAACCTAATAAACATGTTGAATGGATATTGGTGAAGTATGAAGGTCTCACCATATTCTGCTACAGGTGTGGGATTATTAGACATGACTACAAAACATGTCCAAGAAGTAGGAGACATGTCCGATCGGAGGAGAATTTAGAAAATGGTGGCTTTATGAGAAGCACCTCTCTCAACAAACAATGGAAAGTGGAGTGGGATTGCAACTCGACAAACAACTAGGAGAGTGGTGGTCGTCCTTTGGCTTGGCAGCATGAATTGCACCAGGGGTTGGTGATAAGGAATACTAACAAGGAAGTGGCCAATGAAGATGAAAACATCATCTTCCCACCAAATGAACAGAGGTGGATGAGGAGAACGGAACCACTCCCCAATATCACTAGAGATGAAAGCTCCCACCAAGGATGTGATCAAAGGATGGCTTGAGAGGATTTGCAGTCATCGGCACTGGTGCAACCACAGGTTATTGGCGTGGCCAAAACTTTAAGAAGCCAACCTCATCATGGAGTGCAACAGATGATGTCTATCAGACAACAAAGCTGTCAAATAGTTTATAGTGGAGGTCAAGATTTGGGGGAGATTCGGCTAACTCGGATGGACTGTGATGACTTCATGCAATCAGTGCACAAGATGTGGGAGGATGGTGATGCCCATCCAACGAACTCACTCAACTTTTTGGGTCAAAGAACGGGCTATGGAGATTACAACTATGGTGCCAACTAACCCATCATATCCCATTTCCCCAATCCACCCAGGTGATTCAAGAGGTTACACTAGACCCAAGTACTCCAATGCTGGTGCGACCCCAAAATACCCCAAGTGGCTACATCAGTACTTCAAATGTTGTTGAAATAGAGGAACATACATCTATGGGCCTTAATGTGGACTACCCAAGTATCCATGAACCATACCAATTGGGCCAAAAAACACATGGGGCTTTGGTGATGAATACAAGCCCATCCAATACCCAAAATATATTAGGCCTTCCAGTAACACAACACGAAGGAGACACCTCTATATAAGCATGTAGCTTAACTCTAATTGATTCTCGAAGTCATGAAGACAATGTCATAGCACCTGGATGAAGGAACGCCAAATCAGCCACTTGGGCAAAAGCTGTGATAGTAACTAACCCACTAGTAACCATGATTCTTCCACCAGGCTTTGAGACATAAACAATTTGCTTAAGTTAGAAGCATGAAGTGTCATATAAACAGGTGCACTCCTCTAACAAGCTCCTGCACTCCCTAACTGCTGCAAGGAGCCAGGTATGGCCGAGGTCACCACTAAATCAACATAATCCAATCCCTCCAGTTCCAATGGAAATTGACAATTAACAAACCTCTCCCTCTGCCTTCCAATTAAAAGAATTAAAATTTCAAATAGGGTACGGAAATGGTTCATTTCAACAAACCATCTTCCCATCCTTCGACGGTATCTCCTACGAAATAAGAGGCAGAGGCAATGGACTGATCCAATAAACACAACACAAACAGAAAATCAAAAATGAGCTCGACCTTAAGGAGATCAATAGTAGTGTGAATCAAAATGATAATAAGTGGGTTCCTATGGTTGTCCCACAACAACCATAGAAGGAACAATGAGGCTATTAGCCTAGAACTGTTGAGGTTGTAGAAATCCCTCGAGAGTTCGAAGCTTGAAAGAGCTCATATGCTCAAAAATCCGTAAATCATTTTTCTATCTGAAACTAAAGGTTTTATACAGTGGTCGAAAAGGAAACTTAGGTTGGGCCGATACTAGCATATGGAAGGATGTAATTTTAATGGTCAATCAGGGGGCATCACCCATATATGGCATGATTCTGTTAAAGTTGAACTTATATCTATAACTAATAGATGGATAGGATCTCGAATTTGGCCTAATGATGACTCACCACCCTTGTCAGCACCTAAATCTCAACCCGGGTCACCTAAAGGAATGTAAGAGCATCAACACCTTAAGTAACCTTGGTTTAAGGAAAACAAGCTTAGACTCTAGGAGGTTAGGTGTCTCTTGTTACTCAGATATTTTGATAGCAAAAAAAATCATCCATATCATGTCGTGTGTAGTACAAACACAAAGATCAACCAAAATACATCATTCTTGGTCAAACCCTAATTCTCCAAGAAGCATCAATGAGACTATAAGGGTCTACATTTAAGACTACCAGACACATTGCCTTCAAAATTATCCAGCCTCCATAAGCATTCCCATAGCGAAGCATCATAGGCAGAACAATTACCATTTTACTCTTTTACCTTTAAAATAAGCCCCTAGATCCTCTAAGAACCTCCAAAGCTTCTCCTGTCACCTGATTTATGTCATGTCAGATCCTGTACACCCCAACTTCAATCACCTTTAAGAAAATTATTATAGAACAATCTCTCTTAAATCTAGCAACAACCAATTTCTTAAATTCTGAGAACCTCTAATAAAAAATTAGCCCTAAAAAAGCTTTCAAAGATTCTTCCGATGTCCAAATTCAGAAAAGTCAATGACCGTCTCTCAGTTTTTGTTTTACCTTCAATAAGTCATCTCTTAGAAGAAAAAGGCATTTGAGGTCTCAACCCCCTTCAATTTCTCAAATCTTCTCTAAGGTATACAAAATCATTCATGCCTGCATTTGACCTTTATGAGACCTAGATATTCCCCGGTCTACCAAATCATGATCAGTTAGTGCCCATATCTCTAGATTTGTAAGGCCTTTAAAAAAAAAAAACCCTAATAGACAGGAGCATTTGCAAGACTAGTATACTCCAATTTTGCGAATTACTTCAAAATGAGTAGGACATTTGGGTCAAATGTAGAGTCTTCGACTAAAGCCTGGGAACTCACCAGAAATCCAAAATTTAGTCTATTAGTGGCCACTTCTTGGCAGCTCCGAGGTCTTAAGAGTTTTTCACCCCGAACAGTCCCATTGGAAAATTCTATAGGCCTAATCACCACATTTTGTCCAAATTAGGTCAAAACACCTTTTGTCTATATTTGACACACAATGAGCTCCTGAGAACTCTCCTAGAATCAGAATTCTACAAAGTCAAGCCCATTTTCTTTGTTTTCTCCCTGTCCTCAAAAGATTATTTCCCAAACAAGAGCAATTGAAAACTCAAACTAACCCCAAATCACCATTCTCCAGTGAGCTACTGTCACTCTATCCCACCAAGTGACCCCCCTTTGAAAAGCTCTTAGAGATTGCCCGAGATCTTAATGGTTAGGCTGTTAGTTCATGTGACTTCAAGACTCTTTGAACTTTAGTACTCTATGACCATCATTTTTTAACGAAAACCACTAGAAATCTTAGTGGCATATACAGTCAAAGTTTCTTAACAATCCAAAAAGAGATCCTTGAGCATGATTTCCTACTCGGGTATCGTAATTCATAGTGGTTTGAAACTGTCTCACAATACCTTTTGGCTGAAGACCTCGAAGATCAATTTTACCATCTCACCCTTTCAATATTTATTTGAGAGTTTTGAGGTCAATAAAACCCTAATTTCACTAGTTTACCCTTACTGTAATTTTATTCTGACTGATCTAATGCAACCGAAACATTAGAGACTTTGAAAATACACTTTGAGTTTACATATTTTTGAGCACCCAAAAAGTGAGATAGCTAAGTAATAAGATTTTTTCCCATAAAATTAATTCATTAGAGATTAATGAGCTCATTCTCTTTGTTTTCTAGCTTATTAATGCATTCACATTAAGAGCTTTAAGCCTTAACCCTTGGATGGGGATCTCCCTTGTGCACCACATGTAACCTCTCTAGGATCAACTACTTGAATTTCAATTATCCATGTAATCCTTCATCTAACCCTAGATCTAGCACAACTCAGTTAAACCCTTGATTTCCCTCAACCAATAAAAAAAGATGATTTGTACCCCAAGTTTCACTCTCCACCATTGATCTTGTATACCCCATTTACCCCTTTTAAGATTCAATTACATGGATATCAAATATCCATGTAATCTTCATCTAATCTTGCATTTAGCACAACTCATCCTACCCCTTGATTCTTCTCAACCAATCAAAGGAGATGGTTTGTTCCCCGAGATTCATTCTTTACCATTGATCTTGTGCACCCTTGTACACCCTCCCTAGATAAAAAAATCTGAATTTCAAATATCTATACAACTTTCATCTAACCCTACATCTAGCACAAACTATTCCAACCATTGATTGCTCTCAACCAATCAAAGTGGATAATTTTGTGGCTAAGCTTCATTCTCCACCCTTGATCCAACCAACTCCCAAACTCTATCATAGCCCTCAATTTGTTGCAATCCCTAATTTTAATCCTAACCCTTAATCTCTCACTTATCCACCCAAGCTTTAATCTTAGCCTTAGATTGGTCTCCACCAATAGGAAGGATGCCTTGGCTTCCACACCTTGTCATCCTCGCCATTGATCCCTCATGACCCCAAACTCCATCCTAGCCCTCCAATCAACTACAAAAACCTTATAAATACCCCCATTCTGTATTAAACATGGAGATTTTTTTGAGGAAAAAACCAAAGGAACGAAAGAAAAAGAAAAAGAAAAAAAGGGAAAAGCTCAAGACACTAACCCTAACCCCAACCCTTGGTTAAGGTAAGCCTAAACCCTAACCCTCTAGGTAATTGGCTAGTCTTTTTTCATTTCATTTTTATATCTCTTCCATGTTTCCATGATGCCCTAATTTCATTTCTTAATCACCTCTCAAAGAGGGTTACATAGTAGAGGCAAAACTTGTCTCTGGTGGGGTTTATTTCTAATTACAACATAGTCTCAAAATTTTTTATGATTTTTCTAGAGATCCAAATGGGTTCAAAATTTTATGGTAGTCTCCTGGAT
>JAOXJP010230843.1:0-10725 GCA_025762735.1 Platanus orientalis | reverse complement strand
AGCTAAAACTTATAGAAAAGCGCTAGGAGATGATGACTAATCACTTAAAATCCCAGCAGCACCTTTCATTGAGGATTGATAAGGATTTATAGATAGTTCCTTGTATCCAAATAAATATTGCACTTATTGGAAAATGGGACATTCACATGGCAAAAGAGGTGGGTAACAATGACAGGGCCGAGAATGGAGAAGTAGTGATGGAGAAGGAATCACGGGGTAGTGTAGGTTAGTCTAGGAATGTTTTGTAGGAGATTAGCGACAAATATATATCTTTTTAGGTGTTGTGGTTGTCATATTGGACAGGTGATTTTTTGTTGTGTAAGGGCTCACTAAGTTGGATAGGTGTTTTTTGGTTGTCAATGGGCTCACCAAGTGAAACTAACCAAGTTAGTCATGTAACTATTTCTTATTATATGTTCGAATATAAGCTCATATATAAGATTTTGTTAATGTATTTATAAATGAATGACATTAGATTTTTTCTTTTATGACATATTTATATTTGTTATATTTTCAAGCATTCTTTGTTTAAATTTTATCTGTTTTTCTGTCCAAAATTTGTTTGCGTCCATTCGCCAACATAAACTAATCAATTTGTTGGATGAAGTTACATCATTGTGATATTTTGAACTGAACATATATTCATTGAAGTTTAGGTTACTCAAAACACTCATGAAATGCAGTAGAATTATAAAGATTTAATTGTCATGTTTCACCCGTGTACAAGTATTTATTCAATACTTTTATAAGACTTTCAGGCTGAAGATAACTACAAATCTACCTAGAGCAAAGATTTGAAGAGATCATAAGATCATTTGTAATGTTGTTAGAAAACCACTCACCCATTGGAAGTTACATATTGTTTTGATTTAACTTACTCATCTTTTTGTATGGTTAGATCATTGTATAAGCCTTTTTACCCCTTTTGTACAAGATTTTTTGCTTCAACTTAATGGAATCCCATCAAATATATGAGATTTCAAGAGACCAAGGATGTAGTGGTAGGCTTAAATCATTGTCACCAGTAAGTTAGGAAGCTATGGTTAATTTTACACATTTTCATTCAATAAGATACACATTATTTTCAGGTAAGTTACACATGATGCAGTTGTAGGGTTAAATCATTGTTACCAATTGTATTCACTTTCGAAAGTCTCCAATGTGTAGAATAAGTGGAAATCAATGAAGATGGGTACGATTTCCAAAACCTTTATGACGTCCATATTGTTGTTTTCTAAGTATGAAAATATTCATTTTTGTTACAAACCTTCGTGCAAGTAGGTACACATTGTTGTGATATAAGTTACTTATCATGTACTAACTTCTGGGTTACATCATTGTGAGCAATTGTACTTGCTTCAAGTAAATGAAATCCAATCAAATTTATAACATTTCACGAGATTGCAAGGCCCTTAACGTTGTGTTACAAGTATGGTAGTTGTGGTTTTTTACCTTACACATTTTCATTCAATAAATTACACATTTTTTTTATGTAAGTTACACATACTGGTGTTTTTGGCTCGCTAGATCTTTCTTGGCAATTGTATTCACCATGTTCATTTTCTTCACTGTGTCGAATAACTGAAAAACAATGAGGAGGTTTAGCTTTCAAATCCTTCAGTAGGTCCTAATTGTATTATAATTATGTAAAAATTCGTCTTTGCTTCAAATCTTTGTACATGAAATTACACATTGTTGTGCTATAAGTTACTCACCATGATTACTTTACTATTACTTAATTGTGAAAAATTGCACCCCACGTTCTCTAAGATATTTTGCCTCAACTAAATGAAATTGCATCGATTTCATGATATCCCAATCCCCTCAACGTCGTGTTACAAAATATGGAAGATGTGGTTTATTTTATACAGTTTCTTCAAATAAGTTACACTTTATGTTGTTTAAAGTTACTCATTAGGCCCCTATAGGGTTACATCATTCTAAACAATTGTACGCACTTCTATAATATTTTTTGGCATGGAATAACTAAAAATCCACAAAACAATCAATCTTTAAAGAGATTAAAAGCTTCGGCTTGTGTTATAAATCTGGACAATCTGATTTATCTCACATCTTTTCATAAGTTGAAGTTACACATTGTTTTAATTTAAGTTAGTCTTTGTTTTATATAGGGGTACATAATTGTCAATAATTTTTAAACTTGGTTTTGTTGGGGTTAGTAATTGGAACTGTACCTTTAAGCAAAACTTTGACGGAATATATACCATGTCACTTTCCCAAGGTCTCCCAAAGGGATGTCAGGAGTTTTATTCGTTTATGCCTCGGGCTAGCCACGAACCCAAAAAACCATGTAAATATGTTCTAATCTATGTAACAATCTTTATTATATTATAATATATCTACAAATTTCATTACAAACTATAACTTCTCTCTCTCTCTCTCTATATATATATATATATGTTTATACAGTGTGATACATTATCCCTAGGTTTTTGTTCTTCTAAATTATGGAAAAAAATATACGTTCCAATTAATCTGTAACTACAAATATAGACTTAATTATATTGATAATAAAAAAAATTGTGAGAAGTATATGTTATTCTCACCAATCGGATTGTACTACGTAAGGGAAAGTAATATGGAATAAAATCCAACTAAATAAAATGTATGAAGCATTACGGCCCCACTTTATTTCAATTTCCTTCATTGTCCATGGTGGACGAACCCCCTGGATGACGAGTAATAATGGTGACACAAACCTGGGTTCAACACGTTAGGGCCGAAAATTGAAAAGTGTTGTAATTAAATTTTTTTTGTTGATGCGTCACCCCCTGGTTTACTCATTGGTTGCGTTCTACCCAAAAATTATTTGTAAACTAAGTGTAAGCAAAGAGGATAAAAAACACTCACCTTAACTAATGCTAACCGTGCTCCCTGTCAGGCGGAGGGCACATTAGTGTTGAGAAGTGAATATGTGCCCTCAAAAGAATTGAAAATCACTTGTCAACACTGATGTGTCTACCCCCCTGATAGGGTGCATCAGTTAGTGTTAGTAAAGGGAAGCGCTCATAAACCGATCACGAGAGTAAGGTATTACATCTTATTTTGTGCACAAAATATTAGTATGGCAGTATCCAGATATAAATCACTGTTCAACCATCGGGACCGACTTGAACCCTAGATCTCATCCACATTCAGCTCAGAAGAGGGCAGGAATGGATCATTCGAAGTAGAACAACATAACCGGTTCTTATATTCTGCATGGTCATTCCCCTCAAACTCAAAATCTCCAACAAGGACACCCTGGTACATAACCTCAACTTCTTGGCTCTTACACAGGTTTGAAAGTTACAGTAATGCCATCCACCCTGTTCTTCCCTCATTTTTCTTTTTCCATTCTAGTAATAAGCTATTTTTGCTAACTATTCTAGGGGCACATGGTTTGCTATAAAGTCTGTAAAAGGTTGTAGATATAGTAGAGAAGTACAGAGTAATGAAGGAATTATATGGACCTTAGGCAGGTTCAGTTAAGGGTCAGGATGGGGTAACAGGGTAAAAACAAAATCTGGTTATAGCTAAGGCAACAAGGTATAAAAGGGTTTTAGGAGTGTTAACTCTTAGGGTGATGGGTGATAAAGAATATCGTTGCAAATAGTAGGGGGTTAGTTTTTTTTTGACATTGAAGAAAAATATGAATGAAGAAGAAAAATTAAAGAAAGTGATGGTGAAGAGATAGATTTTACAGGAAAGTTTTAAGAATGATTGTTGATGTTTAATGGAGAATGAAATTTGCAAGGTTAGCAAGAGAAGGAGAGAAGAAGAAGAAGAATAGATGATTATGAATAAATGCCTACTGTGGAGAAAACCCTTAACTAAACACATTCAACACCTATACTCGATCCATAAGGCTGGCCTAGATTTCTCCTCCTATGATCAATCCACCATGAATCATCGTGTGGGCTGATGTCCGTATAAAGAACTCTTTCAGTCCTAATCCCTACATAGAAATATTAGGAGTAGTAACTTACAAAATTGATATTGGTAAATTTGTAAATCCCTTTCTTCCTGGGGGATTGTATGCACCAATAATTAGGCATAACCATGTTTATGTACTAATGTTAGATGCGAAAAGTGTAGGGTTCAAATATAGGTATAGTCACACGTCCATTGCTAAAAATGGAAAGGTTAGTGTAAGGGGAGTGAAAAAAGAAAGTTTGTATAAGCCAAATGTTATCAATAAATGGAACATATCATCTCCTAGTTTTTTTTTTCTAAGATGATAAAAATTTTCATAATCATAACTTCACCTCACTGGCATCTAAAATTAACAAAGTGATTGGGCAATTCTATAACTTACACATTTTTGATAGCTCAAGTCGTTGCCAATAGTTTTATATTTTTATATTTGTCCATTTTTTGTGTCTTGGGTTTTTATGATTTGGACATCATTTTGTTTGTTACTATTTCAGTAGATGTGTATAGTAACTTAAAGTTTATAGTCCATAATTTAGAATGCGTACATAATTGCAAATATTCCAAAGATTTGCTTAGATGTAATATTTGAGAAATCACTTTAGTAGACAAGTATGACCTACAAGTTTGTAAAGCTTTGCTTGATCTATTAGGGAACTTAAGTTGATATGGTTTGCAGCACTATGTCATCAGAGTCATCTGATAGTACAACCCCAACCCTGCCATTGCCAATTATGCTATGCCTAGCTGGCTGTGGGGAATGTGTTGTGAAGATGTCAGGTACACCCAAAAATTTGGGGAGGTTGTTATACTGCTGCCCAGGAGACCACGTGACTGTCCCCAAATACCTACACTGTACAGTAGTTTAAGGTTTATGTAACTCTTTTTATTAACAATATATGTGCTATCTTAATACATTCAACATCTAAAGGAATCACATGGTTTTGTAAAGTGGTGTGAAGAGGATGATCGAGGCCTTCTATGGGTGACAGAAGTAGTTAACATATTGACGAAGAGTGTAAGCAGACTCACTAACAGAGTAGGTGTTCAGGGTGAAATTTTAGAAGCCATAAACAATCGAACAGTTGGGCTTGAGAAGGATATCATATTGCATAGGCGAGTGTTACTCCTTTGTGCCTTTTTGATCTCCATCCAGCTTGTAATTATTTTAGGACAATTGTGAGGAAAACCACAACTCTTTTCTCATCAACAAACCGAGAATGTTGGTGTATATGTAATTGCCATGTATTTGCAATTTAACCTATTACAAACGTGTAATTTCATTTCTTGACACTTAGTGTGATGAATGGGGTAACTATCATGTTTGTTTTTACTCCTTATTTGTATGTTTTATATACTTGATTCAATTTATTTCTAACCTACATAATGCATTCATCGTACTAAACTGATGTATATTTCCATTAATTATACCTCTCAATTTGGTCAAACTACCGAGAAATTTGTTGTTCTCGTTTGGTAAACAACTCACAGTAAAGAAGATATACCCTTATTCATAACAATGTAACCCTATTAGAAAATATTGAGTAACTTATGTTAAAATATGTGTAACCTCATGGTATGGAAATGTGTAAAGGTTTCACCTAGTTTCTCATATTTGTCCAAAAACATTTGAGAGCTTCTGTTTTATTGAAAGCGTAATTGGTTGGTGGATTTTCAATGATTTCATGGAAATAAAATGTTATAGAAGTTACTACAATTATCCACAATGATGTAATCCTGTAATAACATATCAAGTAACTCATAACAAAATAATGTGTAACTTATTGTATGAGAAAATGTAAAATAAACAACATTTTCCAAAGTTCTAACACCACAGTGAGGAGGTCATGATTTGTTGTAAGCTTAACCATACTATACACTATGTTCAATTTGATTGAATTGAACCCCACGTATGGGGGATTCTAAGAAAATCTATCATTGCAGTTGTTATATTGAGTTTCATAACTTTCACGAACTCAGTGTGAAACATTCATTTCGTATGTGTTCATTTTGGAATATATAACTTACCGTGGGAAAAATGGGTACTTTTAGTTTTTCGATATAGTAACATAGTCAATAACGATGAAGCCTAACTTAGAGAATGTTCATAATTTTAGGAAATTGTAACTTAAAGTTTAACCCTTTATGTTGCGGGACCTAACATTTAAGATGAAAATATTCTCCTAAGTAGTTATTAGGGGATTTCTACATGTCGAAATGTGTAACACAACATTAGGACATGTGTAACTTATAGTGTTAAACTTTAGTAACTTTTGTTCAGTAGTCCATTAAACTGAACTTCATAACAGTAAGTAATATGTTTTCTTCACTTTCTCATCAAATTATCCATTAATTTTTATGATCACTGGGTGTGTTCGATTCCCTGGGGCCGTTATCAAATAAGGTATTATATCGGAAGACTAAAGTTACATACGTTTGAAATGGTAAGTTACATATTTTGAAACCGCTTAAGTAGTTACTAGGGGATTTCTACACGTCAAAATGTGTAACGCAACATCATCACGTGTAACTTATACTGTTAAACTTTTGTAACTTTTGTTCAGTGGTCCAATAAACCGAACTTCGTAAAAGTAATTAATATGTTTTCTTCACTTCCTCATCAAATCATACATTCATTTTTGTGAACACATGGTGTGTTCGACTCCTTGGGGTCGTTATCGAATAAGGTACTATATCGAAAAACTAAAGTTACACATGTCTGAAATGGTAAGTTACATATTCCGAAACCGCCCCAATAGTTACTAAGGGATTTCTACACGTCGAAATGTGTAACACAACATCATCACATGTGTAACTTATACTGTTAAACTTTATTAACTTTTGTTCAGTGGTCCATTAAACCGAACTTCGTTAAAGTTAGTAATATATTTTCTTTACTTCCTCATCAAATCATCATTCATTAATCTTTGTGAACACAGGGTGTGTTTGACTCCCTGGGGCTGTTATTAAATAAGGTACTATATTCGAAGACTAAAGTTACACATTTATGAAATGGTAAGTTACATATTCTGAAACCACCCCAGTAGTTACTAGGGGATTTCTAGATGTCGAAATGTGTAATGCAACATCATCACATGTGTAACTTATATTGTTAAACTTTAGTAACTTTTGTTCAGTGGTCCAATAAAGTGAACTTCGTAAAAGTAAGTAATCATTTTTCTTTACTTCCTCATCAAATTATCCATTAATTTTTTTGAACACAAGGTGTGCGACTCCTTGTGTCCGTTATCAAATAAGTTACTATATTGGAAGACTAAAGTTATACATGTCCTAAATGGTAAGTAACATATTCTGAAATGAAAACCTACACTCCACACTACGTGTCACACTGAAGACATGAAAGTTATGAAGCTCAATATAACGATTGTAATGATATATTTTCTAACAATCCCCCATAAGTGGGGTTTAATTCAATCAAATCGAACATAGTGCAAAGTTACTTTTGAGCAACCCTACCACTCTAATGAATAAAAAATACATGTTATTTGTAGGATGAGTTACAAAATCCATACAGAATACCATATTTCTCGAAATACAATAGCTTCTCAATAGAACTAAAATTTCAAATAAATAAGGCTTTACAAACAAGAACAATTTTTATAACACATTTTGTGCAATGTTTGACGAGAGTACATTAGGTGATGATAACATTATAACAACTCCTTTTAGTGGATTTGGTGGACAACTTAAACTCTGCATAGGGGTATATGATGGGAAAAAATAAAGTGAGAATGAATTTGATGAGAACCATGAAAATGACATCAGGGTGCAGACATATCAATGCCAAAAAGTGATAACCCCCCCCCCCCCCCAAAGTGTAAATAACTTTTCAATGTTGATGTGTCAGCCCTCCCCCCCACCTATGCCATTTTCACGGTTCTCACAAAATTCATTCGCACATAATCCCAGCCCAATGCATTGAGGGCCAACACCCCCATATAATGACGGACAAATCACCCCCATGTAAGTACACAATGATTTTGACTAGGCCTATAACATCATTCTGAATTTAAGGAAGACTTGTAGTTGCCTCGCAAAATCCCTGCCAGTATCTTCAATGCAATCTTACAAAATATGTACACATTCTAATCCCGTACTCTGCCTATTTCTATGCAATTTTCTGGTTGGTAATCCATTATGCAAATGCAATTTGCTAAAAACATTTACAGCTAGCGGGTATACACAAAACCAGCCTCTTAGGTCAATTATTGCAATGCTCAGACCTACAACTATAGCACTGTTACACAACTTGTTGGAAGTCAATCGAAAGACATTCATTGAGTAGCAGACAACATGACACTAGTCATTAAAATTAAAAGAAGGGTAAAACTTGGCACTGATAAGTATTGTTGTATGAATGTTAGTTCATTCTGTGATGAATTATACTTGGTTAGTAGTAGGTCACACACAATTTCTCTGTGTATCTCATTTATGTTCACCTGTTATGCTTTAAATGAAATAATGATACACATAAAGTGCTGATTTTTACATACACTACGGTTTCAAACGTTTAGTAAACTAAAAATAGTAGATATGAAAGAGATGACTTGCCTGAGCAAATGATTCGGTGTATTGTTCATCCCATGCAGACATATTTTTCAAAATGAAAGCCCTGCAATCAAACCTTTAGCAGCAATTTAAAAAAAAGTGTTGTTAGCCAAGATTTTTTATTTGACCACCTATTTTTACCACAAAAGAAAATTCTCCCCCACCCATTATCTTGCACCGGTCCTTTCACTTAGACAATCTCCCACATTGAGATTCCAACATTATGACCAAATGCAACAGCAATCATGTTCTCTAGACCTGCTATTTGTACCATGTCCAAATTATGATTTAAAAGAGACAAATATCAGAATGAGAGCATATTCATATAAGTTTCCAACATTTTTTTGGCCAATTACATGGAAACATACCATTTTTGGTAGTTTTTGTGTGAGCCCTGCCTTTATCCCCAAATATCGGTAGAGAATCTAATACGAACACCTTTTCGATATCAAAATTTAGCACAAAGAACCACCAATGGACATTATCCGATATAGGTGCGTACATCTACAAAATCAAATATATTCGTTAGTTCACACTTATCGACTACATAAAGATAGAAAGTATGAGAATTCTTTATTTTTGGCAAGTCTTAATGTCAATTTCAAGGTGCCTAACATGCATCAAAGATATGCCCAACTCTATATTAGGGACATGACCCTTGCAAGAATATAGTGCCTGCATAATTTAAGCACGTGAACTTTGTTATTTTGTGCAATAGTAGTTTCAGACCTTATACAAACTCATAACTGATACCAGACGATCCATTACAGTCACAAACGTCGGAACGTAGTACTTTGATAAATTTTTGGTGTTGTTCTTTTCATTATGCATCAAAAACTTGTCATAACAGTCGATGACCTAAATTCACGCTAAACAACTACACACATAAAGGAGGTTCAGAATTAATTACTATATATTGTTTGGAAAATGAAACCATAAACAAGATAAACACCATTAATTTTTTTCACTGACTCATCATTTTTGTTTATACAAATATTTGATGAAAATGTTACATTGGCATATGTTCAGTTTTGTTACTACTGCCCCAAGTTATTAATTTCTGTTTCATTACTTGTGTTTTTGTTTATTTTATTAGATTTTTTCTATTTTAATATGTTGAACACCTTGAGGGTAACCCACTGGATTTTACGCAATGGTGGTATGTTGTTGGGGCCTTTTCCGTTGATAGGTCTTCACCTCAATGGACTGGTACCATTTACATCCATAACTTCCTTTTTACTACCAAACTTATTGTCCTATTTAAGAGAGTGGTTGATTCCTACTCATGTTGCACTACATGTTATCTTTCCCACTGTTTGTTTTTATATCTCACTATATGTTAAGTTCACGTACTAGTGATAGCACTTTTTTCCGAACCCTCATGCTCTTCAGATCTGAGAATGTATGAACCCACCTACCGATACTTGCTGCAACCATCCTACGAAAAAAATTAAATGGGATTATGAGACTCCATAATGAAAGAAGTAATAATTATGGTTAATATCTTTTTGGGAAAGAAACATACGATGTCATGTTCCATCTACTAGTGGTTTCTTGCTTATATAAAATTTCCAAATGTGCCTTATCTTCCCCACCATCCTCTACACCTGTTTCTCCACCTTTGGACTTACCTCTTATAGGTTTTTTGTGTACACATCACTCCTCTGATTAGTTTTTGTTGTCTTAGTTGGATTTTCCTTTTCCTCATCAATCAGATTTGGAATACCAATAAATACCGATTTTCCATCAGTAGTCACAGGTGCAGCCTCAGAGGATTGGACTCTAGTTGGCAAATCGAGACAGTCATTGTTCTCTTCTCCTAGACAATCAAGTATGTCCTTCAACATAGCTTTTACCTCGACGAACTAGGTGCCCACATCAAGCTTCACAGCATCAAGCTCATCCTTTAGTTCACGCTGACTCGATGTTAGATCATTAGTCATATCCCTTATTTTGGCCTCAATGCCGTCAATTTTTCCATTAACAACGGCATTTGATTCCAAAATTATACTCTTCAATTGGCTTACCCTTCTTCGCACCATGGATTGAACAAAATCGCGTGCTGTATGACTGCTTCTAGGAGTCCCTGTGGCTACAAAAACAAGGGCCTAAACTTGGTAAAACATCATAACTAGATTAAACAAAGATAATTTGTTAAATGTCAAAGTAAGTAACATATATCTTGCAAAGATAGATGAGCACTCACCACGTGGACCTTGAGGG
>JAOXJP010230842.1:0-10726 GCA_025762735.1 Platanus orientalis | reverse complement strand
GTGTAGTTGAATTTTTCTTATGTTATTCTTCTTACGTTTCTACATCTAAAGCCTTGGAGGTTGAAGCAGGTACTACAAATTTTGTACAAGGAATTTATGCATATTGGGGTATTCGACATCAGCAATGTAGTGTAGCATTTTATTTGGGTCTCATGTTGGCTAAAGACTTTCCAGTTTTTTCTATTTATCTTGAAGGTGGTAATCTTTTGCTTGTGAAGTTACTCAATGACAAATTAGCACAAATACCTTGATGAAATCGAAACATCATATTAGACTGTTGTTAGATGCTTCTCCAAAATCCTAAAACGTCCATTTCATATGTTCCTAGAGATTGCAATAAAACAGCTAATGTTATAACAGTTATAGCATCTAAGGAACATCTTTATCAAAAATGCACATACCTTCCTCAAAGAATATCTCCTATTCTTTCAATGACTTTTTGTAATCAAGAAAAACATTCTTTACCCAAAAAACAAACAAATAAATAAACAACAACAACAATAATGTAGAGTTTAACTACAGAATAACTAAAAAACAATCGGACACTGTACTATTGCATAAATAAAACATCACTCTCAAATGGTATTTACCAAAAGGCATGTGTACGAAAATCAAATGTACGAACTTTAGGTTATACTTGTTATACTGCTTTGTTATGTTTGGTACTTGCACTGCTTCTATGAGAAAGATCTTGTTGACTAATCAAATTTTTGTTGGCATAAATAGCTCGTGAAAGGTGGAGATGTCAGTTTGCTAAGTTGTACCGCAGACCTAGGTTCAAAACCTGTTTCACCTACTCACAAATTAACCACTAATGTTTACCTAAAGAAAAAACTTTGATTGGTAATACCCAAGCTCCTCCCGACACCTGTGCATATGCAGCACTTGACACATAGGATTGAAAAAAATGAAATCCTTCCCAAAAAAGATAATTTCACTTTTTCGACATTTCGTTAAGGGGGCGGATTAAATCCACGCCGCCCAAGCTCTTATGTCTATTTGGGTTTCTTATCATATTCATAGAGACAATATTTGATAAGAAAAACTAGCAAATCAGGTATACAAAAAGTAATTAAATCTTCTTTTATTCCTATTTTTCTCCCTATTTCACATTTGCTTGAGAGACTCTAGCTAGAAGATGTAATCTCGTGAAGTTTCTCCAAACTTCTTTCTTGAAGATTCTCGCAGCTTCTTTCATTGACTTAAGGGTCCAAAAAGTACCGTCTATACCTTTTGAAATAGTAAGTGAAAGTAGGTGTTGAGTGGCCAATTATCCAATCACCTTGATGATTACATTGTTCTTTTCTCAACAATGTTCTATTACATTATGTGGTCGACATAGAATTAAGAGGCCAATCATATCGAATCTCTAGGCCAATTCCAAATAAACGAACCCATTTCATCAATGCTGCTCTCATGCCCACCAAATATTAAAAAAAAAAAAAAAAACAAAGAACAAGAATAATTCTTGCCTATAACAATATTTTCGGTTTAATAAATAACCTAGATGGATGGACCATCACCCACACGGCCAATAATCCTAATAAAACTGGCCAATCTACACTTTGGGAAGTTCCCATCTCTTTTAGTGTGGAACTTTGCTCATGGTGCTTCATTCCAATGACCTAGAGAGAGAGAGAGAGAGTGGGGTGCATGATCATTTCACTACATTCTGCTTATCTTATTTAAAAAGATCCCAATCTTGAGGTGTCACAAAATAAACACTGAATGAGAAATAGACAGCGACAGGAAAAGATTTAAACAGCATTTTCCAAGTTGCATGGGCCTACCAAAATTGGAGCTTTGTGGCTGAGTTTGGTTGGGAGCCAAATATGGGCTGGAGTCTTAAATGATTTCACATGTCTGGCTTCCTTGCCACTTGTGTAATTTAATGATCATGATGATGGTGGTGGTGGTGTTTGACAATTACATCTACTGAAGATGAAGATGAGAGTGCAGATGATTAACCATCACTGTCAGTTCTTTTAATGTCTGTCAGAGAGCAATTGGACCATTATCCACCAAACAAATGATTGGAACATAGCTACCATATCATGTTTCCTGCTTAGTTACTTAATTCTCTTTTAGGGAAACTATATTAGTAGAGCTGTTTTTGATATTTTTGAGTAAAGATTCTGTTTTGATGGATATAAGAGCTCTGCAATCACTCTCAGAATCGAGTATTAGGCCTGGTGAGCTTTATGACCCATTACAACTTGGCCGACTCAGGTTGAGGGGTATTTGTGAGATAGGTTGTTTAATAGGCTAGAAAAGGACCCAAAAAAGCCAGCCCAATGGGCTCTTTACCACCACACATATTCAATATATATTTATCATTTTGGCTCCATCTGATTGCTACAAAAGGGGGTTTTCCCATATATTTTGATAGAAATTTTCTCAAGATTCACTTTTTCTAGGCATCTAGTTAGTGAGAACAAGAAATATTCAATTTCCGTGATTTTCTCATGCAACTCCCTATATTCTCATAAATACCCCTTCATTTCACACAACTTATCTGAAAATCCTCCCTTCCAAGTAAAAAGGGACATTAACTTTCATAATCATGGCAACCAAACAACAATAGAAAAATGAAAGAAAATTGCATATGTTTTCTTTTCTTTTTCTTTTCTATCTTTTTCTATTTGAAATAAATGTTCTGTCCAGGATACCGGGGGCGTTATATGGAATAAATGGGTGGGAGTTGGATGAAATTTCAAATTCCCACCCATTTTATTCCATATTATGTCCTCTGTTGTCCTGGACACCAAATCCTGGATAGGACATTTGCTCCCTTTTCTATTTGATTCAAAACAACCAGACAAGGCCTTTACGGTTACTGTTTTGTTGGTACGAATGGTGAAGAATTATGAAAAGCAAAAACGTCAATACAAAATTGTAAGTTAAATAAAGTGGTCGCAAGCAAAGGGTGAACATGAGCCTGGCTTAAGTCAGGCCGAGTTAAGTAAAAGACTCTAGCTCCCTTTAATCTAATGGGCTCAAGCCCAGCCCATTTGATCTCAACAATGCTTAGCTGACAAAATAGAGGAATACTTGGAATTTTTGCCCTTTTTTTTTAGGTGCAGAAGATGTGAAGCATTGCACCAGCACAAGTGACTAAAAGAAGTTATGATGATTTGGGGAAAGTAAAAGAAATGTCAAATTTTCCCATCCACCTGGAATGAAATACCTTTTATTTAGACAGTAACACAAACGCAGGCACTCGATGCTTATATTTTAAACCGTTTTTTACAATTTTAACCTAATACACTCAGCCTTTGTGTCTAGGAGCATGGGGAGTAGACAATATGGAAGTAGAACATTTGCTCCCTATCTTAGGAGCAATCCTATTCTCACTAGGACTTAGACACCATAAACGTTACTCATAATAAAATGAGGTCAAAGAGATCTGATCAGCTAATGCCGCTTAAGCATGTTGCATAAAAATGGACTTTTTGTCTTTTGTTGTGTTTCTTTCATCTTTTGTTGTCATTATATTTATACAGTACATTTAAGTGTTTGAGCCGATTAGTGAGGTAAAATAAGACATGAAATCTATATAGCTGACACAATGAATTTATTTCCTTTATACCTTTTGCTGCAGCATTTGACAGGGGAATAAAATCCAATATATACGGCAATAAATTCTATTGTTTGTTAGTAACATTTATATGATAGGGCCGGCACTGGGGCCGGTGACAAAGGTAATCTTCTAGTGGCTAGAGTTGAGAGGATTATCAAATCCTTGGCCATTCAAATGGCTCTAAACAATCCAAGTGAGTGATATTTTTGTGTTTGATTTGGTACGAACACTCCCAATAGGTCAGAATGGCATCAAGGGTGGCCCCATCAGCACCAAAATAGTGACTTACACTTTTTTTTTTTTTTTTTGGGGGGGCGCAGGGGGAGTGCTTATAATTTTTTTTGGTGCTGATGTGTTGGCTCCTGACTCCATTGAGACATTGTCCATTCATGGATTGTTCATACCTAATCCTTTGCCTTGTCTAGTACTAAGTAAACCATGGGAAAAAGAAGGAAAACTGTACTTTAACTCAACTTTCATGTTGTCTGATGCATGGGAAGATTAAGTGGGAAAACTTGGTAAAACTATCTAGGGTGTTAAACATTTCCCATGTTTTACCATTTCTTCATACATTTGTTCATTTACCTAATCCTACCAAAAAAGGATGGGGATAAGAGGGAAAAAAAGATAAGGAAATGAACAGTACCTTTCATTTTCTCTAATTTTCTAACGTGGTTTTACTTTTTCCTCATTTTCACATGCTTTACCTTGAAACAGACAAAGCTTTGGGGATATTTTTCCATAGGAGGGACATAATATTTTGTTTGATAGTATTACTTATTCTTAAGGTTTTGAGGTGTCCTTGTAAATTTATAAAGATGGTTAATGAAACGGCCCATGTTCTAGTCAAGCAGGGATCTCACTTATCAATGGCTAAAACATGGCTTACTAACCCCCTTGACGGTGTCAGGGGACTTAATCAAGGATGTTTCTTTGGGTCTAGGTGGCGATGTTCCTATGAATACCAAGAAAATAAAAAAGAAAGTAGTAGCAGTTATGGAAGATAACTAACAACCTTTCCTCCACCTCTTTTCTCCAATTTTTATTTTTATTTTTTATGAATATAATTTTATCAAGAAGAAAAAAAGAGACCAGGGAAGATAAAAATACAAATGTGAGCAATCAACACACGAGGAGGCTAAGCTACATGAAAAAACTAAAGTACCAATCCCTTTGAATGTCTCCAATAGAAAGACACTTGAAATTAGGGGATGCCTTGATCCAAAGATGTGAACTCGAAAGTGATTGAATATCTTCCTATGGCTTTCTTATTGTCACCTCCTTCACATTTGCGTTTTAGAGGGACCAACATGCCCAATTCTACTGGTCTCATTATCCAAATTGATCTCTTAGGATTTAAAAGTATCTAAGACTTTGAATTTTTTTTTATAAAAGACAGCTATTGAGGGGTTTTTTTTTAAACCTGATTTTTTTGAAAACCCCCATGAAAGAATAATACAAAAATAAACATTTCTCAGTTTTTATTCATGTCAAACTCAAAGATGAAATAGTGCATGTAAAACAATAAAAGTACCCCAAAAAGTCATATTTTAAGTTTTGAGAATATCTTTAAAAAAGAAATATGGATAAAAATACTCTTAACATCATATTTTAGGTATACTTTTGGATTGTTTTTAATATTTTACATGTTTTGGTGACAAAAAAGGTAAGAGATGGTTTTGGACTTTTAGTCACATATGGATTTGATGGATATGCAAATTAAACATTTTTTTTAAAATATGATTCTCTTATGATGGCCATTTTGGATTCTTTTTCTTTTTCTTTCAAGTGGTCCTATTTGAAGGCTCGAAACAATACAAAAAATGAAGAACGCTATTAAATGGTAGACAGTCACCAGCACGTCTATAGGATCCACGATGTGTCCCACCTTAGAGATTGCCCATGCCAAGAATTGGCAACTTCAGATGATTTGTAACCATGTATTATTATTATTATTATTATTATTATTATTATTATTATTTTGTACTCATTTGAATGGTAGAAAAAAATATGCACGTCACATCAAAAAGTGATTTACTCCCTTTCCCAAAAAGTGTAAATCACATTTCGAAATGATG
This sequence comes from Platanus orientalis, assembly GCA_025762735.1. NCBI lineage: Eukaryota > Viridiplantae > Streptophyta > Magnoliopsida > Proteales > Platanaceae > Platanus > Platanus orientalis. Next base: position 5,068 of record JAOXJP010230842.1, on the reverse strand, counting down.
TGTCCCCCCACATGTGGGGGCAAGTTAGGGGCACTTTAGGAGGGATTTGATCAGCTCAAGCTGCACATGTTTATGCATATTGCATGAACAAAAACACATGGATTTGTGTTTTTTGTGGGTCTTCTTTTATCTTTTGTGGTTTTATGTTCATACAGGATACTCAGGTGCTTAAATAGATTATTGAGGTTGTGAAGAATGCTTATGGGTATTTATGGATTGTGCAATTACCATGAATGACCATTTCATTATTTATTAAATACCCTTTATCCAGGCATTTTGTTGATTGACAATGGTGTGAGTTGTTGGATTATATTCTATGTATAAACTATACTATGAATAAGTAATATTTATTTCATATAAATAAAATACTAAAAATGATATAAAAAGAACCACTTACTTAACTGGATGAATTGACAATAAATCATATCTGAAATTGATCAAGGCTAGTGCTTGATACTATGTTCTTAAGACAGATTTCGTCCCTTGCATTGGTGTTTACAATCATCATGAACATCTACTTTCCAGGATATAATGATTTATACACACAGAAGAAGCATTGCAATCTGTGTGCCTGACTAATCAAACTTGTGTTTTACTCTCTCCCTTAGAATACAAACACGCTATCATGCTTTTTAAATGTCTAATTTGGATATCCTTAATGATGCCTAAGGAACATTATGACTTTTAAATTCGGAATTGAGTAATTGAATAGATTAAATACAATGAAGGAGGGACGTTTATTTATAAACTTGTTCATGTATGTTTGGAATAAGCATAGGGACACAATCTTTGGTGTTCGAACAAACACGAATGCAGAAAGTTGCAATTTAGTCACCACCTACATGTTCGTACGAAATGGACAAACGTGTGTAAAAATGATGATTTAATAGGCACCTACATGTCTATACGGGACATACATGTGTCAATAGGTGTGATTTAATAGTCACATGTGTGTCTATTCGATTATAACAGTCACCAAGAGCATAAGTGTAAAATCCGTACGAATGGACATACCCCTCCCCCACAGGTATAATTGAAAATATGGGTAATTGACCCAACCCGATCCATTAACGGTTTTAAGCATTCAACTATACAACGTTGTTCTCCTCATTGAGGTAAACATGAACTTATATGAACCCGTCTCAAATGTCGGTCCCACTTTTATTTAGACTCAAAGATACCTACCCAATCAGATTTCGAATTTGGGCACAGGAAATCTGGGTTGTTTCAAAACTGTTTCCAACATGAGTTCTATCTAGTTAGACTATAAATTATTTGAACATGGCTTGGCAAGCCCCCTAAGGATTTGGTGCGTTCCTTAAAGAATGCCTAAGGTCCACCCTGGATCAAGGTCGACACATTAGTGCCGAAAAAGTTAGTGCAAGGCGACTCATGGTTTTATGTTTAGCATTATGTTTTGGACACTTCTACTTCTTTCCATTTATAGTCCTTGAGGATTTGGTGCTTGCCCTTAAAGAATGTCTAAGGTCCACCCTGTATAAGGAGCAGACATATCAACACTGAAAAGTGATCCTAAAAAATGTAAATCACTTTTCTGGCACTGATGTGTCCGCCCCTTGTGGGCCTCAATTTTTGCATGACGGGTAAATCCCTTTGAAAAGAGACTTGTCTATCGCAGGAATATCCCATAATAATTTGGAGTTGCCACCAGTCTTTTTAATGATGTAATTGGACATCAGTTTTGAAAACAAGACAAGTTTAAGTTTTAAAAATAGTTTAAAATGTTTGACTTCACACTTAAATTGGTTAATTCTCAGAGATTCTAAGGTAAGTTATTCGTTTATGAGCTGAAAAAGGTGTTAGGCACCCCACCTCATCTGCTTTTATGGTTTCCTACTTTAAACCCGTTATAGTCTAATAGTCAACTCGATTTATTATCTATTCATCTCACCCATTATTTTCTATGTTATTTTTTTTGAGATTAAACAGAGAATTCACATATCATTTCAGCATAAATTTTGGCAGCATAACGGCTGTAATATGGACCCCCTGGGGATAAATAGTGATTCCAGTGTCACTTCTTCAATAACCTGATAGTCCACATATCAAAAAAAAACTCCAAATATATGCCATACATCTACAACATCATCACTGTCCACCCGACAGCTCTGTATCCATCCACCATTAACATCATAACATCTCTACTATGAGATTAACTCTAAACAAATAAAAGTGAACCGCCAAGTTTAATAAAATATACAAAACCTCAAGAATAAAGAATCAAAGTAAGCATTTAATACACCCACCTAAACTATTATGCGGGTCAAGCCATTAAAATGGGCCAATTACCTATTACATTAGGTACAATTGCATTGTCACCCAACAACCAAGGCTGTTGGGAATCTCCTTTGTTGCTTTGTTGCTTTTGGGGTAACCATATTAGACATGAGACATTAGTAGCAAGGTATAACATTCTACAACATAGGAATCATTATGTCATGTTAGAGAAAAAAATATGAATCATTATGTAATTAATATACTTTCTACTAAGAATGATTCATAAGATGAGCTAAACCAAGAATTGATTCCGTTATTAATCCTCCCACACAAAGGATACTAAAAATACATAAACAAGTCAAAATGGGACTTTTACATGCAACAAGTGAGATTCTAAAGTATAATGAACTTATAAACATATTTATATAATGTATAATCTTAATAAGAACCGATTGAAAATTTGATTATAGGTCGGATGTGGAGGGTGTAAATGTAGCAAATTGACTACATAACAAACAGTTTAAAATTAAAAGAATGAATTAAGTATCATACCCCCCACCATGTCATTACTTGAATATAACAATACTTAAATAACTATGCAAATCAAGAAACGGAATTAAACAATACAAAAATCCATCAATATTTATGGCATAGGAAGACACAAGAAATCAATTAACAGGCCAACACACATGAAAAAAAAAGTTGGGTTCATTGACATGTTGAGATGTGAGAAAGAAAAGAAAACTTAGAATTTATTGATAAAGCAAAGTTTAAAAGTAAGGTGCATTTGGAGCCATCAACTTATGACAAAAGGAATGCAATGATAACATTGATGTAAGGTGCTAATCCATCACCATATGATATATAAGAAATATGCAATGGATTTATAAACATCTTGTATTAACCCATCCCCATTTGCAATAAACCCATTAACAACATGAATGAACTCATCTACATGTGATATAGTTCTCTTGGTTGCCTAATCTGTGAAACCATCACTTTCCATATCCACAATAAATGACAAAGATCTCAAATCAATAAATAAATTAGAACATTGGGCAGCTTCTAGTCACTGAACTGATGTACACTAGAGCCTTTTTTACTTCTTTATCAAAGGAGTTCTCATAGAATTATGAAATTATCTCCTACATTTAACTATAAATAAATTCTAGAACATCAAAGTCTGCAGCATATAGACGTTTTTTTATCTCTAACAATTCACTAACCACTAATATTGAGAAATTAATCTATTAGAATAAGCATTGATTCATACATAAGAACGTCACTAACCAAATGCAAAGATTTATCAACAGTGAATACTTATATATGCTAGAAAAATAAATTAATAGAAATGAATAGGGGTAAAATATTACAGTCACTAAGACAGAAATAAAATAATAATAATTACAATAAATAAAGCAATGATAACAATGGTTAGAACACCTTAGTCATGAAAAATAAACATATAACAAGACTTGGATTAAAAATGGTAGAGACATAAGCACCTTACGTGATAAATCCTAAAGCCTTTTTTTTTTTTAACAAATAACTAAATAAATTGATATATATAAATAGAACCTGAACCTTTAAACAACACATCACAAATTAGTGAACTCAAAAGAGAAAAGAAGAAAAGAATTTTTTTTTTTTGAGAAAGCATAAACATGGAAGAACCGGTTAGCTAGTAAATTGAAACATACCAAACCTAATGTTAGAGAAAATCGTGAATAAACTTGAACCTCTTGTCAGTTTGCAGAAAACCTCATCTCTTTGTAGCACATGACGGGTAAAAATCATCTTCTTCTTATTTTCATCTTCATTTCACAGCATGGATAGAGCAAGAATGAACAGTCAATGAAAAAAAGTGTTGATCGTTGGCTGGATTTTAAGAAAACACAGGAAGAATGGGTTTGGACTTCCACAGATCACAAAGAAAATTTTGGGTTTGAAGATTGAAGCAAGAGGGTGGGCTTTTATGTATAGGATTTTGAGAAAGGGGAAAGGATGAAGATAGACTCTGTATTGTGGGATTTCCTCCAAAGTATTTTAACGAAGCAGAGGTTTTGGCATGAGGGTTATGAGTGAATCCCAGCCTTTTTCTCTCGTTTAGGTTATGGTTTGACGAAGGGGGGATCTTTTTGTTCCTCTCCTTTTTTGTCTTTGATTGGGGGTTTTTATTGATGAAGGGGAAGAGGTTTCAACGGTTAGGGTGGAACCCAAGGCACTGCGTAGGGGGTTGTTGGGTCTTCCTTGCATGGGGTTCTATGGCTTCACGAAAGGGGAAGAGAGAGAGTAAAGAGCAGAGGGCACATGGTGAGGGTTTCACGAAAAAGGGAAGTCTAGGGAAGAGGTAAGAGATGTTGGAGATGTCAAACTGGGCATCCTGCCTGTGAAGAGAGAGAGAGAGAGAGAAGGGGATGAAGGAGAGAGAGGGTGGGTCACCAGTAGAGAGAGAGTAGAGAGATCGTGAGCTGGGGGAGAGGGATCAGAGAGAATCGGGGAGAGAGAAGAACAAGGGGAGCATTAGAGAGAGAAAAAAAGAGGGGAAGAGAGAGAGACTGAGAGAGAGGGGAGGAGAAGGGAAGAGAGAAGAGGTCGTTGGGGGAGCAACAGGGAGAGATGGTCACTGGAGAGCGGGGAGTGTGGGCCTCGATTTTCGCATGACTGGTAAATCCCTTTAAAAAGAGACTTGCCTATCACAAGAAATATCCCACGTGACTTGGAGTCGCCACCAGTCTTTTTAATGATGTGATTGGACATCAGTTTTGAAAATAAAGCAAGTTTAAGTTTTGAAAAATGTTTGAAATGTTTGACTCCACAGTTAAACTGG
>JAOXJP010230840.1:0-10726 GCA_025762735.1 Platanus orientalis | reverse complement strand
ATGAAAACCTCTGCATCCCAAGACACCACCTCCCAAGTCAGTGAAATTCCTTGGATCATTGTGGAAAAAAGATTGACAGACAAGAAGGCAACCCCTGTAGAAAAGTAATTGGTTTAGTAACCTAATATAAAAGTACAAAAGCACAAGGCACTAAAACAGAGCTTTTAACTTACTACTTTGCTACATGTTGCCTTAATATGATATCCAAAACTCTCAGAGCTTCTTGAGAATTCTCTGACTCCTAACCCCGTAATGCATTGGCAATAGCCTGCATTGAAATTTTTGCTGTAAAACTTATCTCAACTTTAAATGTCTTTGATTGGTATGGATGCCTTAACCTTTGGTGATCACTCTCATTTAGGCTTTCATTGCCAACAAGGCTGCCATTACCAGTAGTTCTAGATACAAAGCAACAACCACGTTAAATCTAGAGGTAAAATGATATGGCTAGACTTTTGAAACTAAACTCCAAACCCAACCCATACGTATACCTATTTGAGGAGACGTCCTCAAGCACAATAGTGAATTCAAACTTGTTTTAGGGAAAGGGCCTAACCGTAAACAAACTCTTTTCTTCATTATACGGAAAGTCCTTTCCAACTAGCTCTGTGTCATAAGTCTCGTGAACTCTATCAATCACTCTTTAACACAACACACAATGGATGTGGATTAGGGAAAGAACCTTAGATGATAGGAATGTCTCAAAATCACATTAAGTTAAAAGTTCAACACAGGCTGTCCTAAGCAGATGATAGTGCTAGACCAGTAACTCATGTGTGGGGTGACAAGTATTAGACTGAAGGGTGTTGGTGTATATAGGACTGAAGTAGACTAGTCAGGGATGTGTAGACAGCAAACTGTATAAGGGAATAACAATGGGCATCACAGGAAGCCAACAGATCCTATTAAAGTGTGATACAGTAGGGAAAGAAGTGGGGTTAGACTGGTCTGAGACAGATGAAGGCCAGTAATGTTTGTTGTAGAGATGTTGGTGTAAAAATGAGAAATTCAACCCATAAACCATGTCAAACTATAATGATAGCATACATAAAATAACCACACCCTCACCTTGCTGTAAAAATGAGAAATTCAGCCCATAAACCATGTCAAACTACAATGATAACATACATAAAAGCTAAACATTAAGGGAAACACATGTGCACACCCTGTTCTTATAATAACCACACCCTCACCTTGTTGTTCAGACCCATTACAGATCATCAGCTGGTACATAGATCTCAACCTAATCCTAAGTGGAGTCTACAACAGCCCATATTGTACACCTGAAGCCCATTATTTTCACCTATTGTTTGAAACCCAAATTCCATTTATACCTTGCTGTTTTGATCAGAATTTGAATCTATAATTGCCTAACCGAGAGCCTTGTTGTTGATACATACCCTTTTTATCTTAATTCTTCACATTGTTTTGACTAACAAACATTGAATGCTTGTTAATTCCCTAATTCTCCAATGGTTTAGTTATATATATGCATCAACTCTGATTTAGATTCACTTGTTATTTATTCTACTCTTTTGGTTTAAGTTATTCTATTACTTAATTCTCCTCTTAAAGTTGTGTACTTGATTAGAGAGTAGGAATCAAGCTAGATGCCTATGAATCAATTTCCACTTGCTGGCAACCTCTTTGTAAGCTTTATATATGATAAGTTCACAGTCAGGTTGAATATAACAGGACAAAATTACAAGAACATCAGGGTATAATCATCTAATTGTATTTTATTATGCTCCTCTATAAGAAACTTTATTTGGCTAAACATATAACACATATAGATTGAGATCACCAAATTAAGCAACGTAACACAATTACAACGTTGTAAAACAGGGATAAAAATCACAAAGTTAAAACAAACAAGACAAAATACAAGCACTTATTTGAAGATGTTAAAAGCTATCTGGTTAATCTGATGGATAAAAGTTTCTCCTTATTATTTAGATGGATAACCCACATCCCATTATTAATATCAAGATTGGGTTTTTCTCTTGTTCTTTCTTCATGCTTCTACCCTACCAGAATTTATATCTCTCATACATATCCTCAATTTTTTATTGAAAAAAAAAAGATTTTTCTTTACCTATTAAAAAAATTTAAGATACCATAACATTAAATTGAAACTTGAGAATGATAGGTAGCATATTATCAAATGGAAGTGGACTGCAAAAGAGTCTTTACATTTAAGTTCTATCATTGTGTATATTTCCTATTTGCTTCTTATAATGGTAAATTGACAATTCAATGAAGCTACACACAACTGAATAAGACAACATTCACATACAAAGGGATAAAACTATCTAACAATAGTAGAACCTAAGGTTAGATGGCTGAAGAAGACTTCAGATATAAAGGTGGCTTTTTTTTTTTTTTTTGGATAAATGATATAAATGTTGCTTGTCCACACAAAATCATATTAGAAGTCCAACAAATCACAATGAGACCACATAAAAAGGTTAGTGTTGAAATGACTATTCAAGAAGCCAATATTTAGTTAAAAGAAAAAAGTGACACCCAAACTATAACAAGCAATAGCTTCCTTTAGCTGGGGATGTAGCTTCCAAAAGTTTCCAGGGAAGGGATTCCCATGAAGTGGATGTTTTTGGGATAACAATTTGCATCTAAAAGTTGATTCATTTAGTAACTATGATGAAAGCAATATAAAATTGTGCACAAATCAATAATAAGATAGTGTACGAATGATGGATAACCATCTTAAATAGAAAATGATCTAAACCAATAACTCAATAGACTAATGGGAAGAACATAAAATCTAATCATAATGGTATAAACTTTAATCACATTCCTACAAACCCATCCTCTCAAATTCTTCAAAGAGGGAAGACAATTATCCAAGCTTCAGCAAACCCACCTTATTGCTTTTTAAACAGATAGAAATCAATCAATTTATGAATGCACTGAAGATATATCAACCATAAAAAATAGGGGGATGGGGAAAATCTAATCAAATAAAACTCACTATAACTTCAAATTCATAGAACCCTAAAAAAGTGAAAAAAGAACCCTAACTGGCTCATTGGATAATAGTTCGAGGACAAGAAGTTCATGGGTTAAGTATTTTTTTGAATAATTGACAATAGTTCACTAGTTAACTATTATTAGATGATTAACAAAATCTAGGATGTTAGATTCCCCAAACCATAATAAAATTCAAGTTGTTCGCACACAAAGTAAAGGAAATTGATCTTAATAAAAACAAAACCAATTCAAATTCAAGTGAAACCACAACAAAACAAACAAAAGTAACAACATCGTCTTCTTACTCTCAATCGAAGAAAACACATAACAAATTTACAGGAGAGCAAGAGAAAATAACAATTCACCCACAAACAAAACTAATCAAAGGTTCTTGTTTCTTTCTTTATTTTTCTCTCTGAAAATTGAAACTTAAAACCCTAAAACCTAGAGTTGGACGATCCAAATTACCTTTCGAAATGAAAGAACCACCAAAATTTCCGCAACCCCACTTCAGAAATTGATTGAAATCACCCAATTTCAACCTTAATATCCTAACAAACCACACCCATCTTTGCCAGAGAATCCGAATGTAGCCATCAAAAGAAGAAAAATAGGGAAAAGAGGGAATTCAAAATAACCTAATTTTCGTTGTCGTCGTATAGTGGTTATGAAGAAGATGGGAGTGAAAGGATGGATTCTAATGGGTTTTCTTGAAACCCTAACTGGCTCAGCACCAATACAACACCAGACCAGCACCAATCTAAGGCCAGAACAAAGCACAAGATGAGTGACTGAGAGAGTCTTGCTTCCCCTTTATCTTCCTTTTTCTACCATTTCTCTCATTTCTCCATAAACCTACAAAACCAATATCCAATTACTACGAAATGCTTGCAAGGATTCCTCCTCTGGCTGACCTCTATTTACTATATTTAGCAAAGAAAACCAACACCATTCTTTACAGGCGGCTACATATCTCTGCTTCTTACCCACCAGCGCAGAAGCCTTTCCTCCAGCTCAAAAACCTACTCAATTTTAAAATGATTTCTCCAAAGAAATTTCCACTCTAAGCACCATCGGCGGCAATAACAAGAATGACAACTGGTATGGCTAAAACCTTATTTAGGAACAAAACCTCCTCGTTTCTTACAGATGGGATTCTCTTCGTTGGTGGAGTGATGAGGACTCTGCTACTTGTCTAGGCTTCTTGGCTTTCATAGACCCTAAACCTAACCTAAACTCTAATTTTCCCCGTTAGTCATCGAGCCAAAGACTGTTATGTCAGAGGTGTTCAAGTCACAGGATTGCGGCGAACGTGGTGCGGGTGTTAATCTAGGGCATGACCCCCTGCTCCCACCTTCTACAATGACCCGAAACTCACCGTGAGTGAAGAAGAAGGCGTCCGATTTTGCCTAGACAGGAAGAGAAAGTGGGAAGAAGGAAGAGAATGTGGGAAGGATCCAAAAGAAGCTAGAAGAGAATGCTGGATAAAGGAAAAGGGGACATGGGGTAATATATATGTACGGATGTAGGAAGCACTTTTAAAATGCTGCATATGTTTGTTTCTAAACGTTGTATATGTACTTTTTGTGTTGACACATGACGGAGAATTATGACTTTTTTATACAATGCTTAAAAACGCTATGTAAATATAACATATACCACAGTGTATTTCCTTTTGCCTTTTTTCACAATGCTTTATATAAAAAATGATATATATTATTCTCTTTAGGCAACATTTTTACAAAAACATTGCTTAAAAGAATGTTGCTAAAAATAAATTTTGTTGTAGTGCATTATTAAACATTTAATAAAAATAATAGTTTTAGATACAGAATAAAAATCAGTGACAACATATACCTTTACATTTATAGAACAAAATAAATCATATAATATTTCATATCATAGCTAATATAATACAAACTAGAATATCTATCTGCTATAAAGCTAGAATATATAATAGTTTGTACCATTTAAACCTTAGTGAGAAAGATCCAGTACGCACTTTTTAAACCTCGGTAAGAAGGGTCTAATTCATATCGATTATACCCAGGTGAGAAGGGTTGCTACTACATTCTTTGTGGAAAGCAGTATGGATCCATAATAGTTAGCACCGATTATACCCAGGTGAGAAGGGTTCTATCAATAATTTTCTTTAATGAGCGAGGTGGCTTTTTAACAGTACATATCATTATCTTGCAGTTTTAATCAAATCTTATAATTCATATAAACAACATGTAAAAACTCTTTATATTAATTAAATAAAAAAAACATATAAGAACATACTTAATCCAACTAAACACAATCTATAGAACATTTTTTTAAAGCATACCAAATCTCTCCGAAATAGTACGTTTGAGAATTTCTAACGATTGGATATAAAAATCAATATCTTTCTTTATAAAATAAGATTTATGAACACTAAGAATAAATTGAAGGATTATACATATAGTTTCTCTTACAAATCAGTAAAAAAACATCTGAAATTATTTAGAAGATCAAAACAACTTTTAGAATAATTTTTACATTTTTAGGAATAAAATCCTCTTTTAAAACTCTTGATTTTTCATAACATAGTTCTATATTTATTAATAATACCAAACCGATGATTCAACTCATTAAAATCCTGTAGAATCGAAGATAAATATCTTTTATACCATATTTTTGTAAAACAATTTTATCTCTTTCAAAATCTTGTTTCAGAACTTTAAATAAGAGAAAAACTAGTGAAGAACTATATAATATCAGATCAAAACGATTTTTAATCTCTTAAAAAATGGAGTTGTAGAGATCTAAGAATCTAGGAATTTAAAGAAAAATAATAGTTTAATGTTCTCTTACCTCTTTGTGTGAAAATTGTTCCTAAGCTTTTGTTCTTCAGAAAAATCCCAATCTTGTACCGAAACCCAGCATTTTCTTCGCTTTTCTCTTCCTCTTTCCTTTAGGGTCTTATAGGTCTCTTTAAGTTGAAACATATCTAACTTATTCGTCTAAGGAGAGTCCCACACAATTTAATCATGGATTAATTTTTTTTTTTTTTGCGAAAACACTGTAGCAAAAACAATATTCATCGCAAAAACATTGTAGCGGAAACATTGTTCTTCACAAGACACTGTTTTCGTGAGACACTGTTCATCCTTTGCGAGACATTATTTATCTTTCGCGAGACACTATTGACCCTTTCTCACTAAAACACTAATATCATTTTCGTTTGAAGTCCGATTTTCTCGCCGTTTATTTTGTTGGACTCTAAACTTCAAGACCATTCCACAACTATAAAGTTTGCTCACTAATTCATCATAAATTTTTATCAGTGGGTTTTTAAAGTTGTGTTAATTTATTGATTAGTACATGCATATTTAAATGGTTCTAAGTGTGTACAAATTTATGCATTATGCATGTGTAGTATAAATGTGATACGTGTGCAAGATACATGTGAACATGTGTGGGGTGTTACATTTACCCATATTTGAATGTGGACTTACCCTTAAGATGGGGCTTTTTTCTTAATGAAGTTATTGTGACCCATCTTTCTAGCTATGTTCTTGGTGGTTTGATGACACTTTATGTGGTGCTCAAGTCGGGTCTCGCTAGTGTTGACGTGGACACTATGGCTTATGCACATACTACTCAATATCCCTAGCTCATTTGTTGGGCTGAAAATCAGTCTTGGGAATTCTTGGCCTCGTCTCCTTTTGTAGGCTCCTACTCACTGGCACATATAGGCTTGCATGGCAGTTTCCTTCCATATAGGCCTTTCATTTGGCTTGTTTGGCAATTGCTACAGATGTCATGAATCTAGCCATGATTATGCTACACCAGTCATAAAGACAAAAGTCTTATATGTCTTCTTCATTATCTTTCTCCCTCAAAATGGGGGCTAGTCATTGCAGGATCTCCTTGTAAGTCTTTGCTTCAATTGTCTATTTACTAGTTGAAGTGATCCCAACATGTTCTAGAATCTACTTCTCGACTTAGTTGTTATTTTGGGCATTTTCATTTGAGTTTTCCAACATTGCTTTAAGACCTACATCAAATAGCTCTTTACCTTGGGACTTTAATTGTCTGCTAAGAAATTTTTTAGGATTAGTAAATTGTTCTGTTGGGGTTCATTTTATGAGATTGTTTCCCAAGGATGCAAATTCAATTGATACTATAGCAACATCCACTAATTTTAGGGAGGGAGTAGTGTCCACTTCCATGGCTTCAATCTCATTAAGGAACCTTAATAACTTTTTGTCAATTCTTTCTTGTATGATATTCCTGAATGCACCACATTTACTAATGGAATGGGTGTATGAGTTATGCCACTTGCAATAACTCCTTCCCATGAGCTCCTCAAGGGATGGGAGCCTATGTTTACCCATCGGTTTTATCTATTTAGCATCAAGCAACAAATTGAAGATCTGATTTTCCTTGCCTAGATCAAGAGAATAGTTTTTAATGGAAGAATTTGGCCTATTGGATTCTTGGGCTTGCAATGTTTTCCTAACCAATGCCTTGCAGGTAAAGGGTTTTTGACCCACGAATTCAGCCAAGTTGATTTTGTAATTTGGGTCCTAGTAATAGGTCCCCATAGGAGGAATTCCTCCTCATATATATATGGAGAAGGCCATGGCAATATGATTGTAAGGTAATTCATGATGGGTTAAAAAACACCCACACTTTTTGGAAAGAAAATAAGATCATCTTAATTCCAAGCAAGGGAGAAAACAAAACCAAGCCTTAACAATGGGAAAGTAGTAGTTTTTGTCTATAACCAAGTTTGTGAAGTGGCTAAAATTTAAGTGTTTATCCGTTGGTGAGTTAGAGTCCATGCTTAACGCTGACCCATAGAAGTCCAACCCATTTTTGAAGATTTTGATGATGTCATACCAATAAATCTGCCTTTAGGATTGCCTCCAAGAGAGAGATTCAACAACAAATAAACTTGGTTCTAGGACAATTCTGTCAAACAAAGCTCACTATAGGATGGAACCTAAGGTAGACAAATTAACGAGTTATTAAAAATGGGTTTCATTAGGGAGAGCAAGAGCATTGTGCAATGCCAATATGTTAGTGCCAAAGAAAGATGATCCAGGCACATGGATAAGGAAAAGGCAATTAACAAAATTAGTAATTAGTATTGCTTCCTATTCCAAGGCTGGGTGACATATTGGACTCGTTAGCAAGTACTAAAATATTTTCAAAGATTGATTTGAAGAGCAGATATCATCAAATCAAAATCCAAGAATGATATAAGTAGAAGATAATATTAAAGACTTGGGAAGGATGATATAAATGGTTGGTTATACCATTTGGTTTGTCAAATGCATCAAACACTTCTATGTGAGTGATGAATCATGGGCTAAAACCATTCATTAGAAAGTTATTTTTAGTATATTTTGATGACATTTTAGTCTATAGTTCATCAATTGTACAAACAGCACCTTCAAGAAAATCTCAATACTCTTCCAAAAGAAGCAATTATATGTCATCCAAAAGCAGTGCATTTTCATGACTGACCATGTCAAATTTTTGGGTGATGAAGTGTATTCTAAAGGGGTATGAGCAAATCAGTTCAAAGTGAATGTTATTCTTGAGTGGCTAACACCTACTAATGTGCATGCTGTGTGAAGTTTTCATGATTTAGCACCATTTTATTGTTGGTTCTATGGACACCAAGGAAAGGTTGGGCTTGAAGGAGGCTTAGATTTATAGACCAGGTTAGATCCCCTCTCTCTACCCATAGGCATCCCACTTTAGAGTTTATTCCTCTCACTTATTATGTCAATTAATATGAAGGGGAGCTAAGTTGAGAGGTATTTAAATGACATTTTTGACTTAAAATTCCTTTGTAATTCTAATAAGGAAACCCAAGATCCTTTAAAATTCAAATAAAGAAACCCAAAATCCAGATTCCCAATGGTTTCTAGATGTATTTGCATTATTCTAAAAGAATTTTCAAAACCTGCAGTAATTCCATCCATGACCAAATGACCACTATTCAAGAACATCCCCCATTAAGATAACTAAGTTAAGAGTCTCTTAAAATTGAGTTTGAATTCAGATAAGTGTGTTTTCCAACCAAGGCCTTAAAACTTTAAAGTATCCAAACACTTCTGATTTTTTCTTGTGGAAATTGATCCATGTCTTCCTATTGTAGTAATCTATGAAGATAAGAAATTAACAATCAATGATTGAGATCAAGAGGATTTGATTCTCTCGAAAAAAAAAAATTAACTAGAGATGAGTCTTTATGTTGCTTTCCAAATGTACATTCATTACAAACTTGACCTTGATGGTTGATGTTAGGCATTTGACAGTATTCTTCTTACCCATAGCTAGAGTTTTGAAATTCAAGTGCCAATAGTGATAGTGTTTTTAAAATAAAGATGAACTTGGATTTATAACTTTAAGGGAAATGTTTTTTATTTTGAGTCATTCTCACATTGGCTATGAGAGCGTTGCTCTTGTCTTTAGTAACACATATATCTTCCTTGAATATATGTTTTTTCCTTTCAATAGAAGCTGTCCAATACTTAACAAATTGTGCTTAAGGCTGAGAACATAAAACACATTGAAGATATGCTTGACACTTTCCATTGATTGGACAAGAATATCACCACTTCTCTACATTAAAAGCTCATGTAATCAGTAGTTCTAGCTTCACTTTGGACTGATTCATCCAAGTCCACAAACATGCCTTTATTTGTCATGTTGTTACCACAACCACTATCAAGATATCGAACCTCATCAAAATAAACTCATTTCCTTCTTCTTTAGATTGATCTTTATCATGCATAAAATTCGATTCCTTCTTATTTTCCTCCATCAATATTTTTCTTTAGAACATTATGGTATAGCCAAACTTTTGACAATGACGATAATGCACTTGTGATAAAGGCTGTCAACTCCCTCATCCACAATTAGAAGAAGAAAAAAATTTATTTTCTTTCTCATTTTCTTGATTTCCTCCATTTCTCCTTACACTTCTATGATGAGAACTTGTCTTATTATTCCTCTAGAACCTTCCCTAAAAAATATTTGAGTTTGAAAAGGTTTCTCTAAAGGAGAAGAATTACGTTACTTCATATGGAGTTCATGAGATTAAAGTGAACCTAACAAACTCTCCATCAATAAAGTGTATAAGTCTTTGGATTCTTTTATTCCAACAATAATAGACTATAATTTTTTGGTCAAGGTTCATATAATTTTCTTAGCAATCCTTTGATCTTTAATGTTTTACCATTTACTTCTAGTCGATTAACAAAAGAAAAAAATCAATTATAATGTCCTGTAACTATTCTAGAATCCTTCATTCTTGATAAATCAAACTCACTTCTAAGAGTTGGTAATTGTACCAATTTTATTTTGTCATCTCCTTCTTATGATACAGAGAGTATGTCTTATGCTAGCTTTGCTAATATAATTTATGAAATCCTTTCAAAGATGTTTTCATCCACTACTTAGCAAATGAAAAACAATGCCTTATTGTCCTTCTTGCAATTTTCTTTCTATTTATTGATTTGTTGAGTGAGGGTCAATTGATGTGTTGGCTGAACAAATTTGGTCTCAACAGTATCCCATAGCTCTTGTAACCCATATAGCACCTTCATATATATGCCCCATTGACTATAGTTCTTCCCATTGAAACAAAGTAAAGGCTGCAACATGTTGTTAGAAGCCATTGTTCTCCTTCAATGCTCTAATACCATTTTGTTGGTTTGAAACCAACTAGATAGGAGAAAGAGGACTA
>JAOXJP010230839.1:0-10726 GCA_025762735.1 Platanus orientalis | reverse complement strand
CTTTAAATCATCAACGTGTTGGAAGCAAGGGGGTTGCTCGTAGGGGGCGGGATGGCTCCATTAGAAAAAGACAAACAAGGCCCTAGAATCCTGAAATAGGGAAGAAAAAAATATATTGGTTGGAAAAATTAAAAGAAAAACGAAGGTTTTAACCAAAAGGAAGGTGTCAGCGAGTACTGTAGCCCGTACCCCCTATACAGCTACAATGTTCAGTCAAAATATAAAAAAACAGGTTAAAAAGGGCAAAAAAGTAAATTACATTATAGATAACCCGGTTCGTATCATGTCAAGACCCATTACCCTTATCTCGATTAAAACAAACAGGTGTCTATAGTGCTTGCACTGAGATCTCATTTGGCCCATCCTTTATTTTTCACAATTTGTAATTTTTTTCTTTTATTGTTATTCATTTTACACTTATCCATCTTCTAGAGTCTTCTCCCATCACATCCCTTCCCTTCTAACACCTATTTGAAGCCCTTTCTTCGTCATCTCTAACTCTCTCTTTATCAAACCCTAATATACAATGTCTTCTTGTCATGCCCCAGATTTGAATGCCGACATGTGACAGATAGGGAGTACCTTAAACCAATGCTCACCTCTAAAATAGAGGGAAACATGTCTCCATGGGTTTTCTTACCGAAATTTTGACAGCACCTCCCCGTAATTTTGACCCATGGGGACAAGTGCCCCATATCAAGAGGTTATATCACCTGATAAACAACATTTTATAGCAATATCTATCCATAGAAACAACTATATATGAACCATTTAACTATTCATATGACAACCATTTTCATTCATAAGAGAAAATATACACATACAACCAAAATATATCATTGGTTACCAACATAAGTCATAACCCAATAGCCATATAAAATGGGCTATACAAAAATACAAGATGACTCATACAGATACCTGAAAGGAAGAGTACACAGAGCCACCCTATACACTATACACCCCTATATACACTGTACACCAAAATGAAACTACCAAATACCTCAGTACTGACAAGTATCACCACGACTGGGGATCTGTTCGGCCTGAAGCGCTATGAATGTCTCTATCTGAAAAAGAATGGTTTAATCATGGGTGAGCTATACTAGCTCGTAATGGATCCTCATATCCCATAATTTATAGTACACACACACCCAATAATGCAACATGTAAGAATACAACTCAACAATACCAATAACATAACAATGATAGAATGTTAAACAAACTAAACAGTGATATATAAACATAATCATCAAGTCTTAAATATAAACAAATGTTAAATCATCCAAAAGAGTTTATTATGCTAGATCATTATAACATGACAATTAATAAACCTCATTTTATATAAATATGCATACAGAGCTAATATATGTCTACAAACTTGGCACTTTTAAGTGCTAAATCTCATCTGATTGATAGATCCATGCTAAGCAACATCAACCACATAGAAGTGGTGCAAATCAAGTCTCAGCTATTATATAAGTGTATACTGCAAACTGGACCTTGCTTAGTGGTGGCTAACCATTAAGCAGCTCTAGACAAATCCGGGGATCTCATCTGTGCCTAAATACACAGGGAAGACAATAACCACAAGTTACGCCCCGCGAACCCCGCTTGGTGATCTCCTCACAAGAAGTCACGTTGGCAGCTCCAGATAAATCTAGGGGTTCCTTCTGCTCCTCCTTACGTAAGGATAGGCTAACTCTGATGCGTCTATCAGGCCGCCCTAGCTTCAAGCCTCACCCATGGAGCATCATGCAAAAGTATAAATCATTGGATTGCAAAGGTATATTTATTTATGCAATACATGCCCACTTGAGCTATCTCTAAAGGGCTAATATATCCCAAAAATGTATCAATAAAGGGAATAATCTCATTCTACATAATTTAAAGTTTCACGATACCGAGCTATCAAAGCCTCATTCTTATAGACTGCTATATAAATTATTTTAAAGGAATGCTATGATACTAAAATAAATGAAGAAATTAATAATCATGTCTTTCTATTTGTTCCATGCATGTTCTTCTACATTTAAGAATCAATAAGAAGCAATAATTGTAAAGATCAATATACAATTAGTCTATAAAAACAAAAATAACAGATTATGCATTTTATTAAATTCTAAACTCAATAATTTCATGTAGAAATAGGCTTAAAAATCTCAACCCTACAACATAACTTAGTTCTTTTAGGCTAACCCTAAAGGAAACTTACAAGTAACAACCAATTTGCAAGCAACAACTAATTTGTATACCCTAAATAAAAAAGATAATACTTCTAACAACTAATATATATATTTTCTACTTAATATAACCTGAAACAATCAACTAACAAGAAAAGAAATAGCAAATTAGGCACACAACTCACTATAAATAGTAAAATATGGAAACCACTTACTGATCTGGGGAAATTTGGGCCAGACCTGCACTTTCTCTTTCCTTTTTCCTCATCTCCTTCTTCTCTTTTCTCTTCTCTTCTCTCCTGCTATTTTCCCCTCTTTCTCAGACGCTCTGAGGGTTTTTCACGACACGAGATGCAAAACCCCTCTTTTCGTTTTGTTTTTATCTCTTATTTTTTGCTTCCCACTTTACCCCTGTAGGAACAGTTAAATGGCGTTAGGGGTATTACACTTCCATAGCTGAAAAAAGAGAGAGAGAGAGTTAAGGAGAGAAGAGAAGGAAAGAGGAAAGGGTTGGGAAGAAAAATGGTAAGGGACCAAAAAATTTCACCATTGGAAGTAGAGATTAGTTATTGTCAATGAAGAATTTGATCTAAGAATCGTTGGGAGTTTCTGCAACAAAGGTGCCGGAAAACTTGATGTACTGAAGGTTAGAGGGGTTCAAAGAAAGAAAAATAGAAGGTGCCGAAAAACTTGATGTACTGAAGGTTAGAGGGGTTCAAAGAAAGAAAAATAGAAGAAAGATGAAAAGGTAGAACAAGTTGAAACAAATCCTCTACAAGGGCTGCAAGTTATCCGAAAAATTAACGTGTTCCGGTCCGCATCCGATCCAAAATAAGCTTTTCCGGTCTGTTTATAAAAATATACTGATATACATCGTTCCATTCCGTTAAATATCTATTTCATTAAAATATAACAATATATAATATATATAGAAAAAGACTGTTGGATTTAAAACTAATCCAACAATCTTGAATTGCCTTAATAATTAAAATGCTCTAAAATATATAAACTCTTTACTTCATATCTATTTTATCTTGGTCCATGGAAGCACCCATAGGTACTACTAGAACTATGCCGCAACGGCGGAAGTTCACACCCACCGCATAGAAGAAGAGATGGTATTTGATTCCATCCAACATCGTCATACAGCATTGGAGATTTTGGAGATGATAGACATAGGTTAAAGAAAACCGCACTAGTGATGGTGACAACATATATTGAATTGACTATTTTTTTCCAGATATCTGAAATCCAAATTATTTAAGCTGTTAGTAGTTTTATAATATCCAGTAGAATAAGATACAAAAAAAGATTTGTTTATATCTGTTTCGAATCTGATCCATTTGCAGCCCTATCTACAACAAGCTTAAATGGTGAGCAAATCCTCTACAACAGACACTAAATAGAAACTGCCAACAAAGGGGGATATGTACACCAAAAAAAAAAAAAAAAAACTCTCAACATTGGATGGGAGTTTTAATAAACATGTTAGGATGTAAACTTACAAGTGAGCCCACCTTTACCCATGTGCTGGTTATTGACGGTAGTTTCTTCTGTTTAATGTCATTTATAAGTGAAAACAAATCTTCTACAACAAGATTAAATGACATTAAACAAAAATTGTTGGCAAAGAATGACACATGTCTTGACATGTTATTAAAACTCCTGCCCAATGTTTAAAGTTCAATTTTTTGTGTACATGTCCCCCTTTGATGGCAGTATTTGTTTAATGTCATTTAAGCTTGTTACAGAGGATTTGTTCTCCTAAACCTTTCCCTTCACTTTTTTCCTTTTCTCCCAACCGTTTTCATCTCAAGATCAAAAGCTGAGACCAATTCCTCTGCAACAAGCTTAAATGACATTAAACAGAAACTATTGTCAAAGAGCGAGGGTCATTGAATAGAAGAGTCTTGAGCAAGAATGAAGAAAACCAAAAATAATTAATTAATAAAAAAATGAAAGGAGACACGTAGAGCAGGGAAAAAGAAAAAAGTTCAAAAAAAGAGAAAAATGTCTTGTAACGAGGACCCCTTTGCTCTCTATCTAAATGTATAGGGAGAGAGAGAGAGAGAAAGAGAGAATAGATTATATGGAATATGATTTCAAGGTAGAAAAAAAAAAGGAAAGAATTTAACATTTAAAAAAATAAATTAAAAGGGATTAAAAAAAGAAGTGAGGGAAAATGAAGAGTTTGATGGTGAGAGAGATTTGAAAAAAGAGAGGATGGAGGCACCAAAGTAAATACCAATATACAAATGAAGCAGTAAAAATGCTAAGCTGTAGACGCACCCTTGTTTACAAAATGTTGAGATGACTTTGGAAGCCTTAATTTGTATCAAGACAAAGCAAGTAATGTAATATTGTTCACGTAGAACAGTGTAATAATTAGAAATAGTGCCAAGTGTTGCGATTAAACCAACAAACCTAAGAGAAAAACAAAATAGACAAGAAATACAAAACACACAAAAACACAATGATATATGTGGTTCGGCTTATAGCCTACATCCACGGGCGAAGAAGGCAATAAATTTCACTATCAATCAAAAGATATTACAAGGAAATCAAGCTCTCAAATTCTAAGCTCCAAATACACCTTTTTGTCCTTTTCTCTCTCTGTCAAAGTCGGAATGCTTCTCAGAAAATCCTAATGCATCTTATATACGCATTTATACAAAAGAAAACCAAATCGGATCACGGGTCAGGTTATGAAAATGGATCATGTTGAATTACGAAAAATGACAGACGCGTGACTTGATCACTGGTACTTCTCCGAAACATCAGTAGCATCTGGAACACAGAGTAGAATTCGAGCCATACTCAACACCAAGAAGAAAGGTGTGCTCAGAATCTACTGAAAAAATACACAAACACGTTAATAACATTTGAAGCATGCACTATGTCAATGGCCTAAGCTTTCCAAACAGAGGAATTCAATGTCAAGAGAAAGAGTAAGAGAATACCTCCGTTCTTAATAGTCTATGCATCCCGTCTTTTCCCTACAGACACAATACCAAGACCCAATTATCATCATCATCAAATTCTAAGAAATGGAATTACACTGATAAAAGTAACATATCCAAATGATGTATTAAAGAGTACCTGACTCAAAAGCAGGGGACCTTCTACTTTTATTGCAAGTTATCAATCATTAAGCAAGGAATGTTGTCTATCTCAGCCCAATCTTTCCCTTTCTTTGTCTGGTTGTATTTTTTTAGTAGAGGACAATTGAGTATAACCAGACGAGAAAGCGTGGCGGGCAGCACCATCTTGGGTAAGGAAGCGAGCTTTGGACAATCGATGATTTCCAATTCATCAAGAGAATTGAGGTTTTGTAGCTCAGGAAGGGATTCTAGATCATAACATTCGATAAATCCAAGATATGAAAGTGTGGTAGGCAGCTGCAGGCGTTCTGGAGACGGCTCAAGACACAGATATCCAGCAATGGTGAGTTTTCGAAGAGAGGTGAGCATTTTCAGCCCAGACTGCGGTAGTGCAAGCTTGGCACAGTCCTTGACAGAAAGTGACTGAAGGCAGGTGTAGTGAATTTCAAATTCCGAAAAGGAGATGATCAGACGAGGACAATCATGGACAACCAGTTCTTGAAAGCCCCACCAATCGGACGGTGACTTGAGATTCTCACACTCAGATATTTCCACAGATTTTGTGTTGAAGGGTAACCCTCCTTCAGGAAATGACACGAGACGCGGACACCCATGGATTTCAAAACGTTCAAGAGATGCAAGGTTGTTCAGACCCTCTGGTAGGGACTCAAGATTTGGACAACCCATGATCTTAAATTTTTGAAGTGTGGTAGGCAAACCACCTCTTGGGAAGGATACAAGACAAGTGCACCCTGAAATTGTCAAATATTTAAGAACCATGTGGTTGTACAGACCCTCCGGTAGGAATTTTAGATTGTTGCATTCTATGATTTCGAGAGTTTGAAGCTTGATAGGCAGTGCCGTCTCTGGAAAGGACATGATACTAGGACACCATCGAATCTCCAAATGTTGAAGAGCAATGAGATTATACAGCCCCTCAGGCAAGCACTTGATTTTAGAGCAAGAGTCAATGGAGAGGCTTCGTAGCTCAGTGAACAAACCCATGTGGGGCAGCTTTTTCAGGCCATGACAATACGAGAGATGCAAATAATGAAGTGAGGTGGGTAGAGCATCTTCTTGTGGCAACGATAAAAGCTTGGGGCATTCGAAAATTACCAACCGACGAAGAGAAACCAGATGCCGCAATCCCAAAACCTCGAGTTCCAGAAAATTAGATATCTCTAACTCAACCAGATTTGTTAAGGCTCGCCGAAACCCCCAAGTTAAACTCACCGTTGGAAATAGGGAAATACGCAAGGAGCAAAGTGAATAAAGCTCAACAACACTTGTCAGTATCATTTCATTACATTCCTCCAAGTTTAAATGGCCAAGCGATGGAAGAGGCATTGGAAGTTCATCCAACTTGCAACATTTATGTATCCTAAGCTTTTCCAAAGGAGGAAAGACATGGGGTAACTTCCGAAGTGAGGGACATTTCTTAATGGTGACCTCCCGGCGGCAAGGGATGATGGATACGCCCTCCTTTTCCTTAGATTTACCAGCAAATGATGGAAGTATACCATTCTCGTTTTTTGATTTACCAAGAAATGATGGATGCTCATGTTGTATAGCTTCCTTGTCCTTTTGGTTAGAATGACCAAGTGTACTGACTATTGATGAACTACCTTCTTCGGCCCTTGTGCTTGGACCACACTGATCACGTGTATTGACTATCGACGGAAAAATAAATAGTGTTTTGCAATCTTCTATTTCCAATTTTTCCAGAGTCGGGAAACAAGGTGGTATTTGACGTAGCTGATGACAATTCCGGATTTTAAGCTCACGGAGGCAAGGGAATATTTCAACACCGTACGGTCCATACCATTCCTTTAACAAACTCATGTTCTCAAATGTAATGATCTCCAATGATGGAAATGCCTTAACCACACCATCCCCATATAACTCAGGGCCCACAGTCTCTACTCCATCCATTCCATTGATGGTGAGGTATTTAAGAGATGGTAATTTACCAATAGGAGGTAAGGACTCGCAGTGTTTACAGTCGATGAGTTTCAGGTTCACTAGATTAGAGAGTGACATCGCATCTCCTATCCAATTTGAAAATCTATATCCCCTATACGATTCGATGATGAGCTCTTTGAGGTTGATGGGAGGTTGTAGTCCATCAAGTATGTCGGTTCTTTCATCTTGGACATTGTTTATTCTCCATTCCAATTTTAACTTCTGAAGACGCTGCTTATCCCTTAAGTTGGCCTCCAAGACATCAGTAACATTGTCCACATTTTGCAAATATGAAATACTAAGATTCCCTCCAATTTGCGACAAGCTCCTCAACTCTTTTATAGTGGGTCCACTAGTAATATTACCTTTTCCCACCACAAATATAGACAATTTTTGGAGACTAGTCAATCTACCAATACACAATGGCATTTTTTTTAACCAAAATGTTTCAAGATGCCGAAGATTAGTTAGATTTCCCATGTCATTAGGCAACTCGCTGAGATTATGACAATTAATTAGTATCAATGTTTGTAGACTGTAAAGAGAACATATCGAGTCTGGCAACCTCTCAATTGGTGTGTTGGACAGATTCAGGTACCTCAGATTTCTCAGATTCCCAAGTGAGTCAGGCAATTCAGTGATTTTATACCAACTCAAACATAAAACCCGTAAGTATCTTAGTTTAGAGAATAAATCATACAGGACCTGTTTAGGTAAGTACGAGTACTCATACTTAGTGAATTGTTGTGGTAATGGTAAGAAGGTTCGCAAGTACTTGGCTTTATAAAAGGTTTCAAATTTTGTGATCCTATCATATCGACCACGTAAATATGATGAATGGCGAGCCTTTTCCAAATAATTTTCTACATGACCACCCACCAATTTGTCCTCCAACCTAAAACATATTCCCCTTGAAACAGATTGTGCCAAATCATTCATAAGGTCATGCATTACAAACATGGATCCATCCCGACTGGATCGTTGAAAGAATGACTTATTGAATAAATTATGAAAATACTCACCACCTGTGTCTTCCAATTGTTCTCCTTCTTTTGGTTGCACTAAACCCTCCCCCATCCACAAAAGGACTAACTTCTCCTTCTCAAATTCATGTCCCTTTGGAAATATAGAGCAATAGGAAAAGCAACGCTTCAAATGGGGTGGGAGAAGATGGTAGCTCAGCCTTAGAGCAGGAAGAATTCCAGCCTTATACTCTGGTATATTCCATATTTCGCTTTTCATAATATTTTCCCACTCATTTTCATATGGTTTTGAGCGGAAGAGGCTCCCAAGTGTCTTTGCTGCCAGAGGCAAACCTTTGCACTTTTTCACAATTTCTTTACCAATATCTTCCAGTTTCGAATTTTCATTGGTCGTGCCCCCGACAAAAGCATGTTGTTTAAACAATGAGAGACAATCTTCATCTGATAAGATCTTCAATTGGTGAGCAGCAACAGTACCCACCCTAGATGAAATGGTATTACTCCGTGTGGTTACTATAATTTTACTTCCTTGTGTACCACATTTAAAAGGAGTAAGTAGGGCAAACATGTCGTTATAGTTCTCGTTCCAGACATCATCTAGAACAAGCAAAAATTTCTTCTTGCTGAATATATTCTTAAGTTTGACTTGAAGTGACTCTAGTTCATTCAGATTATAAGAGTACCCATGGGCTGACTCTAGAATGGCTTTGGTTAATTTCAGCACGTCGAAGTTTTCAGACACATAAGCCCATGCTTTTAGACCAAAATGATGGTGTACTCTCTCATCATTGTACACAAGCTGTGCAAGGGTAGTCTTTCCAAGCCCAGCCATGCCAACTATCGGAATTACGAAGAGATTATTAAAGCTTGGTTCATCCGACAGCAATAATTTAATTATCTTCTCCCTATCTTCCTCCCTTCCGTAGACACAAGCTTCATTTGGCAAGGAACTAGTTGGTTGTCTAAGTGTGACTCCAAGAAAACTCCCTCCAACTCCCTCTCTCAATCCCAGAACATCCCTTTCTATTACGATTCTTTTCAACTTATTATTGATCTTGTTTATCTTAGATCCTATCCCAAATCGAAATGAAACAGCATGTGAAGAAGGGACGAATATTCGACATACCTGCATGGTACCGGGTTGAGATTCCACTTCCAATTTCCAACGTAGAGCTTCAGTTGAGAACTGATCCAATATGTCCTCGACATCGTAAGCTATGTATTTGAGTTCATCTAGCCACTTCTGCACTGCCATGTCTCTTATCTGCCGCTCCTCTGCATCATTAAGGACGGCCTGAATTTTGGACAATGTTCTTGCCAGCTTCTTCATTTTCTGTTCGACTTTCCATCGCCCTGCAATAGCTCTCAACTCAGGAGAGGCTAACTTGTCAAACAACAAGGCAAGGAATGCCCCTAGAAACACCTCTCCCACTGGCATCTTCTATGTATCTTCTTTATCAAGGAAGGGAATGAAACAACCCGAACCAGAGATGCTTCTATTTTGCGATGATAAGTGCAGAACAGTTAGGGCCTTTTATTAAAATTCCCAATCCATTGACTCGAGTCTTTGCAGGGTATCTACATAGTTGTTAGTGGGAAAGGAGTGGCGGACCTCGCAAAGTTCAAGGATGATAAAGGATATACGAATATAAGATTGCTGGGAAAGGAGCGATGGATCCCAGACGGCTCACGGTGGTGAACTGGGACTCTCCGCTCCCAATTATCTCTATTCGTCAAGCAATCGAGGCCAATGACAGAAAGCCGAGAATGTCGGATTAGGGATTCAAGAGTTCTGGACGACAGTCCCAAGTGAAGAAGTGTTTTTTTTTTTTTTTTTTTGGGGTTAAAGAAGAACCTTGTGTCCTCACGGGACGATTTAGTTGCTCCACCTTCAAAATCTATAACATAGTCTGATTATAACGATGCCTATATTGTCTTATTGGTTTATTTGTCAAGAGACTCGTAGCCCCCAATGCTCCTATCAATAGATATAACACATAAAATTCCATGGACACATATCGGGATTGTCGTCCAGAGCTCTTGAAAGCTTAATCCTGGTATTCTTGGCTCTTCTCAATGCAGACAATGCGATAATAAAGATGTGACAGAGCCTGGCGTCTTTCTTTATTCATTTATTGTTAGGAAACAGTTCGAATTTCAGCTTTTTAGTTTGAAATATAAACTAAAGATATTATGAAAATGTTATTTTTTTTTATTTATAAAAATGTCATTTATGGAGCCTTTTGGTTTTAATTAATAAAAGAAAATCATTTACTGCAGCTTAAAATGTGGCATCGTCCTACATGAGACACACCCCCCAAAAATGAAAATCACCCACTGAAATTTGAGTTTTTAGCCTCTAACCTTGAACTGTTGAAGATGCTAACCTGCTAAGTTGGTAAAGCCTGTGGGTGTCGTAACACAGACCTAGGTTTAAAACCCGTCTTCACCTATATATATATATATTAAAGCAACTCGTGATGATTTGACAGCCCTCATT